>MU683268.1:40968-89624 GCA_026770625.1 Nicotiana glauca
ACCCGCGCTCACTGTGGGGGTTCAGACTCCGGAGGGGCTCCTACATCCCAAGTGCAATATCAATATCACACCGCTGCGGCGTGAAACCCGATCCATCATCAGTCCAGAAATGCACATGCAACACTGCTGCGGTGCACAACCCGATCCACACTCAGTACAGATATATGCACGTAAGCCACACATGCACAGTCAAGTATATAATTTTCAGTTCCAATTATTAGGAATTATAGCTTAAGTGTTTAAGACTTTGGAAATTTACTAATCATTTTGAGACGGTGTTTAACTCAGGACTGATATCATGAAAACATGCTAAGCATCATGGAAACAGTGATAATAATCCCTAAGGGATCCAAATAATCGGCACGAAGCCCAAAACATGGCAATCAGCCCAATTCGTGATAGCATCAAGTAGGTTTCAGTCAATCACGCAGTAAAATCAACAACCAGGATGGACCAAGTCACAATCCCCAACGGTGATCTACCCCACGCTCATACCTGGCGTGCAAGTCACCACAATACAACATTATGATGTGCAAATCCGGGGTTTCAAACTCTCAGGATATCATTTACAAGTATTACTCACCTCGAACCAGTGAAATCTCTAGCTCGCGACGCCTTTGCCCCCAATTCGGCCTCCACGCGCGTCGAATCTAACCAAAATCAGAGCGAATGCATTACAATATGCTAAGGGAACAATATCCAATCGAAAACAATCGAAAAATATCAAAACTCTCGAAACTAGCAAAACTCGAGCCACAGGCCCACTTCTCAAAAAATTACGAGATTCACATTATCGGACTCCTCGTCTCACCACGAGTCTACCCACATCAAATTCATCAAAATCGGAGTTCATTTGACCCCTCAAATTCCAAGTTTACACTTTCTTAGGTTTCAAGCCCTAACCTCCATTTTTACCCTTTAATTCCTTGAAATTCCGTGATTAATTCATATTTTTACACCATATAAACATTATTCGAGTCTATAAATTCATACCTGATGGAATCCCCTTAGAATCCTCTCCAAATCGCCCAAAATCGCCTCTTCCCAAAGTCTCAAATGTTTCTTAACTTCTGAAATTCGCGAACACTGTTCACTATAACACTAGACCTTTTTCCGCTTCTGCGGTCCTTTAACCGCACCTGCGGTACCGCTTTTACGACATATTGACCGCTTATGCGATCTCACTTAAAACCATCGGGGACCGCTTATGCGATCCAAACATCCGCTTATGCGGGTTCCTCCAACCGCTTCTGCGATCTAATAACCACTTACGCGGTCCCGCAAAAACGACCCCTCTTCCGTTTATGCGGAGAATCCCTTGGGCCACAACTGACCGCTTCTGCGGCTCCCCACCGCATCTGCGGAACCGCTTAAGAGGCTCCTTTTCCGCAGATGCGGAAATACCAGAAGGCTCAAATAAATCTGCTACAACAAAAATGCTTCTAACTTCCGATTAATCATCCGAAATCACCCCGAGGCCTCCGGGACCTCAACCAAAAGCACATACATGATCTAATACTTCATTCAAACTTGCTCGAATCACCAAAACACTAACGTTAACATCAAAACCCTCAATTATGATCAAATCAAAGCCTAAATTTCTTAAAAATTTCCGAATTGCATATTCGATCAAAAACCCAACCAAACGATGTCCGAATGACCTAAAAATTTGCAGACATATTCAAAATCACCTAACGAAGCTACTGCAACTCTCGAAATTCCATTCCCACCCTCAGATCAAAATCTCACCTATCAACCGGAATTCGCCAAAATTCAAACTTCGCCAATTCAAGCCTAATTCTACACCGAGCCTCCAAAATTAATTCCAATCGCACTCCTACGTCACAAATCATCCCCCGAAGATAGCCAACTCACCGAAATTCACATCCGAGCCTTCTAAGTATATAGTCAACTTCCGATTGATTTTTCCAAAATAAGTTTTCTTCTAAGAGGCTAAGTGCCTCATTTTCAACTAAAACCAATTCAATTCTATCCGACCCATTAAATTACTGATATTGAAACATAGAGCAACATAATATGGGGGAAACGGGCGGTAACTCACGTGACAACGGGCCGGGTCATCACATCCTCCCCAACTTAAACAAACGCTCGTCCTCGAGCGTACCCAGAGTTGTCCTAGAAGCCAACCAATAGCTAAATGACCTTACCAAGCATATACCCGGGGTGATCCCTCGTCACCCTATCTTACATAGGTCCGATAATACAACTCCGCTGAAATTTCACAGTCCATCTGGGCCATAAACCGTAGAACCACATTGCACCTTCCGAAATCATACTCAAAATCAGAACCTCACGTCAATATTCAGAATAAACTCGAACCAGCTGTAATAAACCATGCCTGCAACCTCAGGTGAAATCATACAATATATCACACAATCCAACACTCGAAACGATAGTCACTATTCACAGCAATTGCCCCCAATACTCGATTACCGATAGGAACCTCTTATTAGCTAATGTTTCGCTCTAACACTTTCGTATCCTGCCAAACGATGATGAAACGCGCAGTAAACCATAACCATTTCTCAGACCAATCATCCATGAAGGCATTTCTTCCCTTTTGACTAATACCACAGCAGCTTCCGAGCTGGACCTCGATATTATCCATTCAACAAGTCGAGATCAAATTCGATCGTATACATTAATGATTTCAACGATCTCTTTTGACCAAACACACCACTCTGGTGATATGACACCTCATCACAGGCCTAAGCCACAACTTGCGTAATCCACACACCAATGATGGGCGGTCTGAACATACTCAAATCATGACAAATGACTCCAATGAAAAAGCTGTAACTCAAACTCCTCAGTACCATCACAACACAAGGCTGGGACCCCGTCCCACATCATAGAAATAGAATACATGTATCTACCCCGAATGGTCTAATCTCCATATAGCCTCGCTACAATGCGCGATCTTATCCAAACACTGTTACACATGAAGTACCTCAAGTCGCTATGCTCAAAATAGACAGCCACGCACAGATTCATGTCTGAAACCAAATAATCCCTCACATCCATGGTGAAGAAAGTAATATACACCATTCAATCCTGAAAGGACACAACCGATGCGCCATTCGCCGAGCAATACCCAATACAGACTTTCTTCAGAAACCAGGAAGTAAGACATACCAAGTAACATATGGAAAACTATTCTCAACATCACACTGTTGCGGCGTGCAACCCGATCCAGATAACATACCCATGGCGGCGTGCCACCCGATTCATATATATATATCTCACATATGGAGATGCACATCAAGCCAAATTTTCTCATTACAACAAAATACTGAGTGCCTAACAATATCTACATACAACGTTGTAAGCTACAAAACTCAAACACAACTGAGGTCCTCCCCCCTCAACTTCCACTATGAATCTCGATAGCACCGCACTATATGTGCCCACAGTCCGAAAGTCATAACGCCTCACAACACCGAAAAATCAACCCATAGATCTCCCAGATCACTAACAAGCCCAATAACGAGAGATTAAACCTATCCCTCAACAATACATCTCAGGGCCAACCAAGCCATCTCAATCTGAATACGTAGCCAATCAGCTTACCAACAAACTCATTACCAAGAAGCCTGAAGCTTCTTCTTCCACTACTATAACTCATACCAGAGCCGTACAATATGGTGCCCGACACCAAATCAATACCGAAATCCACAATCTCGCCCGGCGACATGCCCGGCCTCAAGAAACGCATTTGAAAAAGAGTCCCTCAATACCGGAACTGAATCAATGGTAGAAACCTCTATACTGACATCCGTCACAAAGACCCAATTAAGGAAAGAAATCCTTCCCAGCCATCCACTGATCTTTAGAATACCAACCACTCTGCTATATCATAATCCGATGCACCTCGCCACGCAACCGATGGCATTTCCGACATAGCCCATATCACAATAGTCTAGAACAACCCACATTGCGACAACCACTCTACAACTCAACATCATATACAAAATCTAACATACCAACAAAGAAGGACCCACTCGGGCCTCCAATCCTAATAGCCGCTAACGGTACCAATACACATTATCCACATAGCGCACAAATTACTATGCCCGATCCCAAGTTCTGCAGTATAAATATATATTACCCTTCGAGTACCCAGTCATTCCTCGAAGATATTCTAAAATTCTCATGTGCCATCAAACACACTCAGATATCAACAGTCGATCTATCAATAAAAATGCTGCAACACTACCGAAGTGCCATCAACTTAATCACATTGCCCTTTTTCTGAAACATATACCCTTGTCAAATCACTATGATTAGCAACACCGTTTCCTTATCATATGAAGATCATTCACCCAAATCCTCTGAAGATCGATTCTTAAATCACCTGCAGCAGCCCATGCCGCTTAAGAATTTAATGACTTTCCATTCCGAACTGAACCGAGCCTTACACACACAAATCCCAATCCTCCAAAACATAATGCATATACCATACCACATTAGGATAACATGAGAACTTTTATCTCCCTTCCACGCCACAAACATAGACGCACTCAACTAGTCAAGAACTTTCATTGATTCCATTTAGAAGAAAAATCATTACACACTCCATGCTTCGCATACCCATAAGAAATATACTCATCTTCAAACCATGGTAAAACCCAACAAGAGCATCTCTGCCAACTCCATTTGTACAAGCTAAACTGTCAGGGCTGAATCCTTCTATCTAAATCGAGCTGAGAAAGCCGTCAAAACTCAAGAGCATTGCTGCAAATTGCCTGTAAAAGCGCATTACTTCGAACACATACAAGGAATTAATCATATCTTTACCATACCGATTAGGTCTATTATCAAGCTATTCCTTCTATCAANTCAATCCAGGCCTACCACACGAGACTCGAACATAATACCATATTGTCTAAGACCCATAGGCCATCGAATACTCTCTCAATTCTTCCCAAAAATACCACGTTCCAGAATACTTTACTTGAAGAACTTCCTGCGAATCGGAATTCGTTACCATTACTTCCCAGATACTGATACATGGAATCCCATAATTAGCATAAAATACCACAAGTCTTGATCTCTTCCTAATGGAAACACAAGTCTCTATCCACATACCCTACCTTAGACACCTGATGATTACATGCAAAATCTTAAACACAATAAAACCATTCTCGAGAGTCATTCACTCTTATTCCAACTGCAAGTTACCTGACTTAACGAACAGAACCACTCGTGCCTTATTAGAACTTTGACACTGAAGGATATGACCTCATTCCAATACAAACGAACATCTTCCTTTTTTATACATTGAGCATTTTTTATCAACAACAACTCAAGACATCCTAGTATTTCCTCACCTCTACGAAGCACCATATAACCTTTATCAAAATTTTTGCTTCACTCGTGCCATCCTCGGCTCATTTTCTGCAACTAGGAATGATCCGCCAACATACCTAAAAAAGGAACCAACATAGCACATAACCGTGCAATCAGCTAATCAACAACAACCTCCCCAACTTGGATCGAAGCCATCTATAAGGACACATTTAATAACCCATAATACTTTTACTCTAAAGATGCCACAATATTATAGTGAGATTAAACTCAAATCATCTACTAGTTTATGAAAACACAGATCCTTGCAGATACTGAATTCCTCTACAAACCTCGCATTCATCCCCACATCAACGGAGTCCACTCTCTGAAGCGATCCAAATTTTCAAATTACAACACGTACCTTTCAATTACACATGAGATCTTCTAACAATATACATAAGAATCATANCACGAAAAATATTCATCACGCGCCCATAATCAGGGCTACACAACAGATTACAATAGGAATCGAACACTTACCAGCTCATCTATCATTCAGCAGACTCCTTCATCACTACCAAGTCACATAGATACATCTTGTAATACTAACATACTCATCACATGGATATCCAACCGCCATTCCGGCTAATAGGGACAATACCGAACATATAAGTTCAGAACACTTGCTCACACAATCAGCACCTCGGTGCTCAAGCCATAGGCAAAGATCCAGTCTCAAGTCCTCCAGACTCGCCCAACATCGAACTCACGGGTTCACATCTCGCCCCTCGAACGGTGAAATCACAAGCCATCAGGGCACTTATAATACCGAGCACTCATGTGCGCATACAGATGCGTGGAAAGAATTTCAAGAGTTATATCTCAAGCTGAATCAAGTACGCACGATAAGAATTCCAAGAAAGTGAAGTTTTCCTAAAGGTTCTGCAGCCTCTCGAGGATAAATACAGACGTCTCCGTACCGATCCGCGAGACTCTACTAATCGGCTCATGACTCATGAGGCCTAGTAACCTAGGCTCTGATACCAACTTGTCAGGACCCCAATCCCCATCGTGATGGCGCCCAACACAATTTCTAGGCAAGCACGACCAATTAACACTCACAAATCAATCACACCACCCATTTCCAATTTATAGCATTAAATTACCGTTTAACAAGTCTATTAACCAATAATCTAGATAGAGATAGTATGAATCACTGACTTAGTCAACATCTCCCAAAGACCTGGGTCCATGAGTCTAGAGCCTCTAAGATAACAACATAATACATCCTCAGTAATACTAATGTTCTAAAATGCAGAAATAATAAAGGAATAGGGGAGGAGTCGGGTCCTGCGGACGTCGGACAGCTACCTCGACAACTCCAGATAAACTCTAAAATCAGCAAAAGCTCAGCTAAACTCCCGAGGTACCTGGATCTGCACACATGGTGCAGGGAGTAAAGTGAGTACTTCCAACTCAGTGGTAATAAGTGTAAATAATAACTGAGCGGTAAGAAATCACGTAAGAACACTCCATCATGCTATATAGTACAGTACAACTTTTTTAACAAAATAGTAAAAACTGTGAAACTCCTTTAGAAACATCTAGCTCAGTTTAAAAATCTCTTTTGAAAATATTCTTTTTCCAACATTAAGCATATGAATGCGATATCAGGTAGTGTAAGTCCGCACACAAGTCAGCCCCTCAAGCACAACACTCTATTCACAAATAACACCAGGGTATCTGGTACACATTACAAGAAATAACATGGATGTCAATGATATGAGAGTGCTAAATATCATGCCACGTAGTACAAACATGAATCAATGCATGAATACAATGCAATGCACATGACCGCTGCGGCGTACAACCCGATCCATTTGGGTACCCGCGCTCACTGTGTGGGTTCAGACTCCGGAGGGGCTCCTATAGCCCAAGCACAATATCAATATCACACCGATGCGGCGTGCAACCCGATCCATCATCAGTCCAGAAATGCACATGCAACACTGCTGCGGTGCGCATCCCGATCCACACTCAGTCCAGATATATGCATGTAAGACACACATGCACAGTCAAGTTTATCATTTTCAGTTCTAATTATTAGGAATTATAGCTTAAGTGTTTAAGACTTTAGAAATTTACTAATCATTTTGAGACGGTGTTTAACTCAGGACTGATATCATGAAAACATGCTAAGCATCATGGAAACAGTGATAATAATCCCTAAGGGATCCAAATAATCGGTACAAAGCCCAAAACATGGCAATCAGCCCAAATCATAATAGCATCAAGTAGGTTTCAGTCAATCACACAGTAAAATCAACAACCAGAACAGACCAAGTCACAATCCCCAATGGTGCTGTATCCCACGCTCATACCTGGCGTGCAAGTCACCACAATACATCACTATGATGTGCAAATCCGGGGTTTTAGACCCTCAGGATATCATTTACAAGTATTACTCACCTCGAACCGGTGAAATCTCTAGCTTGCGATGCCTTTGCCCCTCAATTCGGCCTCCACGCGCGTCGAATCTAACCAAAATCAGAGCGAATGCATTACAATATGCTAAGGGAACAATACCCAATCGAAAAAATTAAAAAATATCAAAATCTCGAAACTAGCAAAACCCGAGCCCCGGTCCCACTTCACAAAAAATTACAAAATTCACATTACCAGACTCCTCGTCTCTCCACGAGTCTACCCATATGAAATTCATCAAAATCGGAGTCCATTTGTCCCCTCAAATTCTAAGTTTACTCTTTCTTAGGTTTCAAGCCCTAACCTCCATTTTTACCCTTTAATTCCTTGAAATCCCGTGATTAATTCATGTTTTTATACCATATTAACATTATTCGAGTCTATAAATTCATACCTGATGGAATCCCCTTCGAATCCTCTCCAAATCGCCCAAAATTGCCTCTTCCCGAAGTCTCAAATGTTTCTTAACTTCTGAAATTCGCGAACACTGTTCACTATAACACTAGACCTTTTTCCGCTTCTGCGGTCCTTTAACCGCACCTGCGGTACCGCTTTTGCGACATATTGACCGCTTATGCAGTCTCACTTAAAACCATCGGGGACCGCTTATGCGGTCTCACTTAAAACCATCGGGGACCGCTTATGCGATCCAAACATCCGCTTATGCGGTTTCCTCCAACCACTTCTGCGGTCTAATAACCGCTTACGCGGTCCCGCAAAAACGACCCCTCTTCCGTTTATGCGGAGAATCCCTTGGGACACAACTGTCCGCTTCTACGGCTCCCCACCACATCTGTGAAACCGCTTAAGCGGCTCCTTTTCCGCAGATGCGGAAATACCAGAAGGCTCAAAAAAATCTGCTACAACAAAAATGCTTCTAACTTCCGATTAATCATCCGAAATCACCCTGAGGCCCCCGGGACCTCAACCAAAAGCACAGACATGATCTAATACTTCATTCAAACTTGCTCGAATCATCAAAACGCTAACGTTAACATCAAAACCCTCAATTATGATCAAATCAAACCCTAAATTTCTTAAAAACTTCCGAATTGCATATTCGATCAAAAACCCAATCAAACGATGTCCGAATGACCTGAAAATTTGCAGACATATCCAAAATCACCTAACGAAGCTACTGCAACTCTCGGAATTCCATTCCGACCCTCAGATCAAAATCTCACCTATCAACCGGAATTTGCCAAAATTCAAACTTCGCCAATTCAAGCCTAATTCTACATCGACCTCCAAAATCAATTCCGATCGCACTCCTACGACACAAATCATCTCCCGAAGCTAACAACATCACCGGAATTCACATCCGAGCCTTCTAACTATATAGTCAACTTCCGGTTGACTTTTCCAAAACAAACTTTCTTCTAAGAGGCTAAATGCCTCATTTCCAACTAAAACCAATTCAATTCTATCCGACCCATTCAATTACTGATATTGAAACATAGAGAAACATAATATGTGGGAAATGGGGCGGTAACTCACGTGACAACGGGCCGGGTCGTCACAAATATTAATTACTTAGTTATTCTATTTGGACATGATTTTACTATTTCTACTTCTTATTTGTCATATTAACGTCTCTATTGTATTTTTTTATTTTTTATATAATAATTTCCTTACTTTAATATTTTATTTGGATGATTGCGGTGAGAAAGAAGAACTTTTGAGGCAATTTAACATGAGCACTTCATTTGGATATTCATTTTTGTAAAAAGAAGAGACATCTCAACTTATAAGCTCAAAATCGAAAATCCAAAATATTCAAACCGATTAATCCGAAACCGAACTTAAAAAATCCGATCCAATCCGAAATTATTTGGATTGTCATTTCGTCAGTCCGAAAACTGAAAATCCAAACCGAAATTTCATATGCAATCCGAACTGCTCGAATGCCCACCTCTAGCTACAATAGCGTTTGGATCAAAATTTGACTAAGGGAACTCGGCACAATGAGATATTATTAGAGGTGATTTGGCCTAGGTCGACTAATGATTAATGGAACTCATCGCCGAGCAGTCGATCATAGCCGAGGTCAAATGCTTAGGGCAACAATAACATCTAGTTTTGTAATAGGGCCTTTTAGGAGAATATTCCATTGGATATTCTCTGTACTTGTACTTTTAGGGTTAATAAGGGATATGTCCTATATAAATAGAAAGAGAGATAAAGTGAAAGACATGTAATATTTTCTCTTATGAGAACTCTCTTGAAAAGCAAACTCTCTAGATAAATACAAAGATCAACTTTCTAAGGAGATTCATCTTTTTGGATTATTCTATATCAATCCCATCAGATCCGAGAAAGTCTTCAATATTCTTATAGTTACTTGTCATTCATCATTGTCAGAAAGAAGTATCACTCACCTCACTCAATATTGGGTGAATCATTCTCTTTATTTACATTTATTGCATCATTTGTTATTCAATGCTTGATATTCCCATTACATTGCTGAACTTAAAATATTAAATACACACTGCGTTATATCTGAACCAACACTGGCCCATATCATCCACGTAGGTTGATTATAGATATGAAGTTATTGTCTTTAATTAGGATTAACCTCTCAAGTATTAAATTAATTAGTTTAACTAAGGTTTACGCTTTTTGGTCTAACAATTTGGCGTCTGTGGGAATTTCCTAGTCAAAGTTTTAGTTTTCCCCAGATCTATAACTAAAAAAGAAAAGAAAAACCCTATACTTTCTTGTGTATACAGATATGACATGGTAGGTAATGGAGAAGAAAGGATGAAGGCAGTAGCCGATCTCACCACCAATCTCTTGAACACCATCAACGAGGCCAATGAAACAGATGGTGAGGACGTAACACCAAACGCCTCGCCTAGGAGGAGTGGATCACCCCTTGCTCATATTAGTATCACAACTTCACACAGTAAATGAGCCTCCATGTTCTCGAAGCCTGGCCAACGAACACATAGACTAGCATTCTCGACAAACCAGCCCAAAAGGCGAACATAGAGAATGCAAGGACTTGCGTGGCACCAATAACAACCGAGCAGCATGACCCTCCTCCCTTAGCAGGTTTTTCTCACAATGTTAATAATACAGGTGACGACACCCTTACAACCATCTTAAGGAAGATGGAAGAGAGGGAAAACGAAAATAAAATGCTTCAAGACCAAAGGCATGTAATATTCTCTCTCATAAGAACTCAATTGAAAAGCAAACTCTATAGATAAATACAAAGATCACCTTTTTAATTGGATTATTCTATATCATTCCCATTAGATCCGAGAAAGTCTTCAATATTCTCATAGTTACTTGTCGTTCATCATTGTCAGAAAGAAGAATCACCCACCTCACTCAATATTGGGTGAATAATTCTCTTTATTTACATTTATTGTTATTCAATGCTTGATATTGCCATTACATTGCTGAACTTGAAATATTAAATACACGCTGCATTAAGTCTGACCTAATATTGTCGCATATCATCCACATATATTAATTATCGATCTGAAATTATTATCTTTAACTAAAATTAACATCTCAAGTATTTAATTAATTAGTTTAACCAAGGTTTACGTTTTTTGGTCAAACAAATAGCACCGAAGCAAATTGCAGTAGCAATCTCAAAATATTAAAAAATAAAATTCAACAGAGAAGATGGAAACTAAGAAACAATGACACTTCTCTAATACCACTGTAAGAATAAATTACGGAGCGAAAATAATGACTTGTGTACTTTTTAATAGAATATTGATATTTTAATATAAAAAATAAAGTATGCCATGATCTTGAAAATGACTTTAACTCCCACCACTCTATGATGTACAAAATGGTTAAAAGCCTATAACTATTTTGTAACTACTCTCCCATGTTCTACCACTAACTACACACTAATTCATTCATTATCCCATGTTCACCATGATTTCATAACTTATTACCCCACTTTCTTCAAATTTAATCTGAGAAAGAATTCCTACACCTATAAATAAGAGTTTTTCTTTCATAATCTGGCATAAACAAATTGAAGAGTGCTAAAAAAAGTGAGGTTAAAATTGTAAAAAAAAAATGAGGAAGAAGAGAGTAGTACTTTTATGAAAAAATGGAGCTTTGAACTGAACAACTTGTTCAGAGTTTGTTCGAGTCATACGGCATGATTGGACCGTTGTATCTTGGGGGAAGACAAGCAAGAAGATTAATGCTGGACTAGTAAAGATTTTGCTACTGTGGGCTTGAATTTCCTTAAAGAGAGCGAGAAATCCGCGCCTCGGCCTAAAAATATTCTATTTTCTTCATTTTATTTTTCATCTATATCGCATTTTCACTAACACTTTTTCTACGCAATGGAAGAGTCATTGAATTCACCACCATAGAAATTGAAATCGAACTTTATATCTCTTGAAAACCAAGGTAGAATTCATGAACTAAGTATCCTTTATCCTTGTGTGGTTATTGAAGAGGAAGAAGATAGTTGTGTTTAATCTTTCTTGGGGAGAACAAAGAAAATTTGTGCTAAGGTATTGTAAAAGAGAAGTTAGCGTTACTCAAAGAAAAACTAATCAACCCCCACTACTATTTAATCGTGTGTGGTGGTTTTATTTGTGTGTAGTGGTGGCAAACGGATAAAAAAATATTTATTCACCCATATTATTTATTAAAAAATGGGTTTGATAATGAATTTTTTAAAAACGAGTCGCATATGGATAAGAACCGTATCATCCACTTAGAAAATAGATAACAAATGAATTTAACTTTTACATTTATAAAGACTCAAATTGGGGTTTCTTCAATTTTGGGAGACTAGAAATTCTCCCAAAAGTAATCATATTCAAAAATCTATGGATAATATGGGTTGTAAACTCATTTTCTATCCGTATTAACACTACTAGAAATATAAAAATTAGCAATTAAACTTTTGCGACCAAAATTGGTCTGTCCAGATAAGCGACCAAAGTTGGTCGGTAAAGGGAAAAAAATATTTTATATTTATTTTAAATAAATTACTGACCAAAGTTGGTTGGTAAAGTGGTCAACAGGTTGATCGAGCTGGTCAGACTTATGTAGTCAAAGAAAATTTCATATTACCGACCAACTTTGGTCGGTAATGTGAGGCCCAATTATAAAATTTTAATAGTTATATTATTATTTATAATATTTTATAAAATATAAAAAAATCTTATTTAAAATTACCGACCAAAGTTGGTCGGTTAATACAGGGGAAGCATTTACCGACCAACTTTGATCGTTTTTTTTAATATCTGGAAAATAACCTACCAACTTTGGTCGATTATTAGGTCAACATTGGTCAAAATTTAAATCACTTTTATATTTACTATCTAAATAATATACTAAAACATATACTAATTAGGGGATGAATACACTAACATATACTAAAACATGCTATATATGTAGTTAAAGTAGTACAACGAAACGTGTTATATATATATAGGTGAGACATTTTATTTTTAATATTCAACGATACATCAAAGTAAGTTATAAGTCAATGAATCAATTAACAAACATATATATTTGATGATAAATTATATATACTAATTAGGATCTTCACAAGTCTATCAATCCCTAAAAGAACCCGACCCTTATCTATATAGATATAGGTCAGGCATTTTGTTTTTAATATTCAACGACTTATAACTTACTCAGATGCATCGTTGAATATTAAAAACAAAACGTCTGACCTGTATCTATATCTATATAGATAAGGGTCGGGTTCTTTTAGGAATTATTAGTGTCACGATCCAAAATCCACTAAGGGCCGTGACAACATGGTATCAGAGCACTAGGTTCACTTAGGTCTCACGAGTCATGAGCAAGTCTAGTAGAGTCTTGCAGATCGGTACAAAGACGTCTGTACTTATCTTCGAGAGGCTACAAGGCTGTTAGGAGCACTTCCCTTCTTGGTTCCTCATCATGCGGTTTGATTCCTTTGAGGCTTATGCCTTCGTGTATTTCCTACTCAATCTTATGCGACGTGAAGGGCATGCTATATCGATCGAGAATTGAGAAATTGTAACTGTACTACAGATATGGTACGGGATGTTCCTCCCTGCGTATTTGATTGGGCTATTGTCGTCGCCTTGCGGAAGGCCATTATGTCATTTCTTCTCTGTATCAGTATTACCTAAGGTTTTGAGACTTGGCATTAATTGTTATGACGATTCGTGTGTTGCTATCGCACAGTATTAGTGTAATGGTAGGATGCTTGTCTATGCATTGAAGCAGTGAATGACTTGGAAGGATGTTTACTCAATGCAAGATTTAGAGATTCAGAATTTTATTTCCGGCGGAGGAGAGGCAATCAGGCTATGAATGTTCAAGTTTGGTTTGATGGAGTAACAAGACTTGATATTTTCGAGCGTGGTGGAATTTTCTTCTGTAATGTGGTGTCATTGTCCTTGTTGAGTACGTTAAGTTTGCTGTTGTTATGGTTTTCTTCAATTCGTCTTTAGGTCAGAGTAGTATATGAGTTCTGTGGTAGGATGACTACACTCCTTGTGAAAAGTTTAGAGTGATTTGGGATTCATGGTGGACAGTGACTAGGTCTACGAGCTTAATTTGAAATATTGGCTAGCATAACAGCGAAATATTTGATATGACGGAAATGAGCTGCTTGATATGAAGAAGGATACAATTGATCGCTGCCAACTCGACACTACACCAAGGTAGGAAGAGCGGGTCACAATAGCTTTTACCCAAATTAGTGGTTCGGGATCGAATTTCCACTGTCTAGTCTATAGATGTGGTTGTGCTTCTAATATAACTTCAAACATTTTTGGTTTTTGACTTTATCACTACTATTATAAACTAATGATTAAGGCTAAATTAAGCTACGAGAATATTGCTAAGTTGTAATTAATAAGAGGAAAAGCACTAGGGTCGTGGCATCACCTAGGTGGTTAATTAACAGGTAGAATCTACTAAGGATAGATTGACATATTTGGGGCTTATGCTATAACCGTTGCACAATTCTACCCATTCTCATACCTCTTGGTAGAGAGAATGATTTTGCCCAGTTGACTCTCTCGAGACCAATTGGGTAGGCCAATAAGACCAAGCAACAAGGGTTCAAGTAGGGTGATTACTCTTTCGAGATTTAACCCGTTAATTGGGACTGCCATTTCTCATGGGTCCATCCCAATCCCTTATTGGGTCAATTTTGGGGTCATAGACTCTCTTTCTCAAGAAGAGTTAAACCCACAAAGCTAGAATCAATGTTTGCAACCACCAATCCTTAATTAAAACATATAATTAACCCAAATAACAAACACCCAACATCAATCTAACCCTAGATGGCAACACCCATCAATTACTCACACTAGGGTTGAGCCATAACCTTAGCTAATGGGTTTAGCTACTTATGCTAGATACAGAAATTGAAGAAATAAATGAAGAGCTAAACATATTTATTAATTACTAAGAGGAATCTACAACTATTTATCGTTAATAAAGAGCAAAAGTGCCAAAAATGGCTACAATCTCGTTCCCAGGTGCACAACTACGTTTCTGAATATAAAACTTGACCTAAAAATGGTAAAATGTTATATTTATACTAAGCTGAAAAAACTGGACAAAAATACCACTGCGAGATCAGCGTAGGACGCGCAAAAAGGACTGCGGCCGTGCTGGCTCTTGGACTCATAATTTTAGCTCTTTGGAGTTGAGGATTGCGGACCGCGAGAGAATGCATTGCAGCCGCGGTGGGTGTTGACGCGGCCGCACATAAGTAAACGCGGAGCGCATTGGTTAAATTGCCTAAGTCCACAAGTCTTTGAATCTCAGTAACGCGGACCGCACAAAAAGGTAGCGCGGCCGTGTGGCTTTAACTCCCAAATATCCAGGTCTTTGAATCTCCTATATGTGGACCGTGTAATAAGGTAGCGTGACCGCGTTTCCTTAAGCTTGATAATGCAAGTCTCTTAATCTCCTAGTGCGGCCGCATTCACTCTTGCGCGGTCCGCACTAGGCCTTCTGTTCCTCATTTCACTTATTCTTTGACACTTGAGCAGGTTTCACTCTGTTTTGAGGCGATCTTTGACATTTGTCACTTAGTCGTTCAAACCTGCAATCAAGCACAACTTGTAAGCATTTTGGGACTATTTTGTGGCAATTTGTAATCAAAGCAATAACAAGTAGGGGTATAAACATGGTAAAATCCTAACTTATCAACTCCCCCAAAATTAAACCTTTGCTTGTCCTCAAGCAAACAAAATAAGACTCACCCCTTAAAGGGAAATCCAAGTAATTCCAGCTACCATAAAGCAACCTCAACAAGCATCAATTGGGACTAACAATTGCCCTCAATACAAATGCATCATTAACACATTTAAACTTTGAAACTTTGGATCAAGTGTGACAAAAGAGCATCAAGAGTTGACACATTTCATCAAAGAACTTCTCTCAAGTACCTTGGTCATTGTGGAACCCAAACTCACACATCCTCAACTCTCCCTAAGCAAAGCTCACCTTTTAGAGTATTGACATACAAACCGAGGTTGATGGAATTTTCACTCATCTCTCTCAAGCAGAAGGTCACAAGTCCGGCTCTGGGTACCATATGCTTGCCCCTTATGTAAGTATCCACTAATGTAGGTTCCCTTCGACTCAAGATCCTATAGTACTTTTGTGGGGTCATATGTGAAGGCTTTTGGGTAAGGGTAGGATATGTTTTTTTTCCAGTGGGTTCAATCCTCCCTTAAGCACTTATTTTGATTCATTTTGGCATAACTCTCTTGACTCTTTTGACTATTTCTCTTCTTCACAAGGGGTTAGAGAGACACATTGTCACTCTTTCTTATGCAATTCAAAATATTTCTCCTTTTTCTACTTTTCCCACACCTTTTTCACCTTTGTTTTCCTTGAACCCCTTTTTATTTTTGTTCACATTGGATTTTCTTTTTGTCTTTTTCTTTTCTTGCTTTTTCATTGCCTTCCTTTTTCTTTTGCTTTTGTACCTTACTACCACTTTGTTTCCTTTCTTGTCTCTCCCTCCAAACTTAGTCATTTTCCATTACTCAAGGGAAGATTTGGGTGCCAAGAGAGGGTATCATTTAGAACGGGTATAGGCTTGTAGCGTTGGTTCTTGAAAGAAAGAGGTTCAAGGCTCAAAAGGGTTACTAGGGATCATTTCATTGTTAGGCCATGTAATTGTTCAACTTAACATTTGGATCAAGGAAAGCCTATAATCACTTCTCAAGTCAAGTTTCACCTAGGATTTTGCCTCAACAAACATTCTGGGCAAGTTCTAGACCATTTGCTCAGGACCTGGACTCACAATTAGATTTTTCACCACACACGCTAGGGATTTCTAAAGACATCGAGTCAAGGGCCCACAACGACCTTGGTTACGATTTAAGCACACAATGGTCTGAAAAGACAACATGATGACTGTTTGGTCAGCGCAAGAGTCTCAAAGCCATGGCTTTCACCATCTTAAACACAATATTATGTCTTTGACCATGGGATAAAAGGAAAATGTGCTAGGCCCAAGTGAAGCTTTGCTTGAGGTACCCTCAACTACAACTATGAAAAATAATAGAAAAATCAAAGAAACAGACTCAAACCCTTAAATAGTTTGTCACCCCATCCATCATCGGGAAGAGCCACCCGGTTTACACAATACTCTACCCTTGGAAAGAACCATGGCTTTAAGAAAACCAAAGGCTTATTGGAAGCGCCAAAAACAAAACAAAAGGCTACAAGCCTAACTATAAAGCTAAAAACGAAAAAATTTGCGAAAATAGAAAATAGAATGAATATGTACAATGAGGGAGTAGAATATACAACGGGGATGAATATCTACAGAAATGTAACTTTATATATAACCCAAAAGATAAAATAAAAAGTAGAATAAAAGTGGCTAAAGTGTAAAGTTATACAACCCAAAATAGAAAATCAAAATAAAGCATAAATTGTCCATCTGTATATACAGTCATACATGGATAATAAAAAATTAGGGCGCACCCCACGAATAAAAGCTGGCATTGTCCCCAATGCCAACTACCAAAATAAGCATCAAAATCAGAGTAAAGGATATAGAGGCTGCCTAGGCCTGGTCCATCTGCATGGGATCTTCAGTGATCCCTAAATCCTCCGCATGTGCGGGAGCCTCAGACTGACTCCCGACCCCCTGCTGCTCAACTGCTGGGACTGGGACCTGCTCCTAGACCAACTGGATACTAGGTGGCAAACTGGAAGAGGCCTCATTTGGTCTTGCTACTGCAATCACTGTATCATCTGTACTAGGGAGCTTCCTCTTCTTCCTAGGCTTCCTGGGTGACTGCTCCTGCTGTGGCTCGGCTACTGGTGCTGCTAGATCCGGGACTGACTCCCCAAATATCAAGTCTAGAGGCATCTGGTCTGCCAATAGCTTGTCCACATCCATCCTGAGTTACTTCACAGACTTCTTAGAAGCTCGTGTTTTCCTTAGCTTCATGTGCTCCTTAGCAAGATCCTTCAGAGCCTTGCCACGTGACTCCACAGTAGTAGTCAAAGTGGCTTGTGTCTTCATAATCTTTTCCTGGTTTTCCAGGAGCTTCTTCAAAGTGTCCTCAATGGATTGAGGAATCTGGGCTTGCTGAGGTGCTGCCTGAGTCTGAATAGTGGAGGACAAAGTGGGCAACTTGGAAGTCGCAGCCGACATCCAGTTGTTCAAACTAGCTAATGACTGACTCAACTGATGTGCATTGAAAGGATGAGTCTTTGAATATGGCACCCCCAGACCCGCTGAAGTACTGGGATTAGCAGAAGAAGATAGTCCTGGAGGCAAATCTGTAACTATGGTGGCAGCAGGCTCGGTGGAAGGCACTGTGGAAGGCTCAACAGAAACTGGCTCCTCAGACTGGCCAGTTGGGACAGAGGTAGGTGGCTGGCAGTTCTTGGATTTAGGGTTGTTCGAGCCCTGCATACTGTACCAGGGGTAAGGATCCACATGCTTGGTCTTGATATCATACCTTTTCTTCTCCACCTCCAAATCCCTGAAATACATAGAAAGGGTGTTGGGAAAAAGGTAGTTCCGGTCATGCTCCTGTCCCACAGTAGAAATCACCTTGGACATCACATTGCCCACATTAATAGGGTACCGGGCCATGATAAATGCAACAAAAACAGCCCGGTGAGTGGAATAGTGTGATCATGGGTAGAAGGGTCAAACCGACTGCACACAAATGTCAACCACCCTCGAGCCTCAAAGTTAAAAGTGTTCTGGAGTATCTTCTTCCTTGCTTACAACCATGCTGGGACAGTACTTGGAACTGCTAAGTACTGGGCCAACCAAGGATGGACTTCCTCCCCCATCCCAACTTTGCTAAATAAAGTGACTCATCCTCATCTCGGAACCCCAAATAATCATTCAAAGATTTGCCATCAAACAACACTACCTTGTCTCTCACTTTGGTCACCTTGGTATCCTTGACAATGTGAACCACCTTAGAGTATAATTCCCTAACCATGTGCTCATTAGCATCTATGCACTTCTCTGTGAAAAAATCCCAGCCTTTTCTAGTTCGGAACTCCCTTTGCACGTTTGGGTTGTGCGGTAAAAGGTTTGTGTCAATAAAACTTCTCTCCCGTATCAATTTCCTCACTGGCCACCACTCCCTAAACTTGTGGTAAGATACTTGGCTCACAAATCGATCCTCCTACTCTTCAGCTTTTATAGTCTGTGAAACTCCCCCAACCTGAGGCTCACCTCTCTCATTGTTGCATGCACTCTCCCCAGATAATGAAGTTGTGGGGGAGGTGGAGTATTTCCCACTACCGTCTGTGGAGTTAGATGAGTCCAAGACTACATTCACTGGTCTTTTTATGGTGGGTGATGGTAGAGGGGTATCAGTTAGGTGGAGGGGGTTGGTTATGTAGGTTGGGACAAAATCTGAGGAGATATCTTTGGAGGGAACATACTCACTCCGTGAAGAATGAGAGGCAGCCTTGTCAGCAACCCATATCAGTTTTCTGGTCTTTTTAATGTTCTCCCGAGCCTGGGGAGTGAGTTTTACGATTCTCTTTCCTTTACCCCCTCGGGAGGAACTACCTCTTCCGGGTTGTTGTGTTTGTTTATCGCCTCTTTGTTTAACCATGATCTGCAAAAACACGCATCTAACATTGTTAGTTTAAGCATATGTAATGAAACAAGTGAATAACACAGGAGGAAGACACAATTTTTGCAGAACACAATGGCAGGACAAGCTACATTACTTAGCAACACGGACCGTACAAACTAAGGACGCGGTCGCGTTGGAGGAACCGCAGACCGCGCAAAAGAGGGGCGCGGCCGCGCTGGGAAAAGACCTCTGAAACATGCTCTCTGAATCTCCCACCGTGAACCTCACAAATAGGGCCGCGGCCGCGGTGGGCCAGCGCGGGCTGCGCAAAGGTGCAATGCGGTCGTACTGGAAACAGTTTAATTGTAACAAAAGAACACCACGGACCGCGCAAAAATTCAACGTGGATGCGCTGAGCTAGGGTAGGGACTAAGTTAGGGTTTCCTGATTTCGTCCATTTTTGTTCAATTTTGGACTCCTACTTGTCGCTACTCAATTACCCAATCCTTAGGCATGTTCATCACAAAAAACTAGCAAGAAATCTATCCTAAACTAGTGATTTAAAGAAAAATGAAAAGAAAAAAAGAAGTTACAGTAATGGGCAGCAAAAGAGATGAAAACTAAGAAATTAATAATCCATGAGTGCATGAGATGTTACCAGATTGATGAAGAATGAGTGCAATTAATCTAATCAAGCAAGAAAAACGGGTTCCAAAAATGATGAACAGTAAATTTAGGGTTCTGGGGTGTCAAAGTGTGAAAAGGGTAAAATGAGACCCTTGGTATCTATTTATAGACACCCAGTAGGGCCCGTACTCACATACCAGCGCAGCCATGCAAAAGTGACTGCGGACTGCGCTGAGATTTTGTCATGTAGCCTTGTACTAAGCAACCAATGTGGACTGCACAAAAATGCACCGCGACCGCGTTAGAAACTTCAGAGAGCACCAAACTTGTGATTTGCTAGCGCGGACCGTGAAAAAGTGCACCGTGGCCGCACTGCAAACTTCAGAGACTATGCAAATACGGTTCATGCCAGTGCGGACTGCACAAAAATGCACCGCGGATGCACTGGAAAACTTTAGAGACTGCAATTTTGTTTCTTTTTGCATTGCACTGCTTCAACACAATCCCTGAAACATCTCACAAACAATTAGCTCAAAAATCCTAATATGCAAAGAAAATCAAAGAGAAAGAAAAAGACATGGGTTGCCTCCCAAGAAGCGTCTGATTTAACGTTGCCATCATATCACTTCAAATGAATGAGTGCCACCACGTGGCTATCATCAAACTTTCCCAAATAATGCTTGACACAATGCCCATTGACCCGGAATATTTCACCATTCTTGTTCTTGAGATCAAGAACACCAAAAGGAGTTACACATACCACTTCAAATGTCCCACTCCACTTTGACTTGAGCTTTCCCGAAAATAACCTCCACCGGGAGTTGAAAAGAAGAACCATATCCCCAACCTTGAACTCTTTACCCCGAGAATATTTGTCATGCAGATACTTTATCTTGTCCTTATACAAGGACGAGCTAGAGTAGGCATGAAATCTAAACTCATCAAGCTCATTTAATTGCTCAACACGGAGATTTGCAGCAACATCCCATTCCAAGTTCAACTTCCTCAAGGCCCACATAGCCTTGTGCTCCAATTCCACCGAAAGATGGCAAGCTTTTCCAAATACTAATTGGTAAGGGGACATACCAATTGGGGTCTTATAAGCCGTCCGCTACGCCCATAGAGCGTCATCCAACTTTTTCGACCAATCGGTTATATTAGCATTAACCGTCTTGGACAAGATACTCTTTATTTCACGGTTGGAGACTTCCACTTGACCACTAGCTTGAGGATGATATAGGGTAGTCACCTTGTGATTTACTCCATACTTGGAAAACAATGAATCAAAAGCTTTGTTACAAAAGTGAGACCCCCCATCACTAATGATAGCACGAGGAGTGCAAAACCTTGTGAAAATACTCTTTTTCAAAAATGCCACGACACTCCAGGCTTCATTGTTGGGAAAAGCCACGGCTTCAATCCACTTTGAGACATAATCCACCGCCACGAGAATGTAAGTGTTCAAACAAGATCTCACGAATGGAACCATGAAGTCAATGCCCCAAACATAAAAAATATCCACCTCGAGAATCATATTGAGAGGCATCTCATCCTTTTTTGAAATTCCGCCGGCTCTTTGACATGCATCACATCTCTTCACCAAGTCACTAGCATCCTTAAATAATGTCGGCTAATAGAAACCGCAACTGAAAACCTTTGAAGTTGTCCTTACCCCTCCATGGTGGCCACCATAGGGAGAGGAGTGACAAGCCTCCAATATGCTCAATTGTTCACCTTTCGGGACACATCTTATTATCATACCATTCGTGCAAATTTTGAACAAATACGGATCATCCCAAAAAAATCCAAGCTATCCCACTTGAGTTTCTTCCTTTGGATGGAAGAGAGCTCACACTGGACATTTTCGGTCACAATGAAGTTGGCAATGTCCGCGAACCATTGCATGTCACACATAGAAACGGAAAGAAGTTGCTCGTTGGGGAATGTATCAGTTATCTCAATGCCGTAATATGGCCTCCCTCCTTCCTCCAAGATGATTTTATGCATGCAAAATGCGGGGCTTATCCCCCGAATATCGGCCAATGTCCATCCAATCATTTTTTTTGTGTTTTTGAAGAACCGCCAAAGTGGCGTCAACCTGCACGTTAGTTAGGCAAGAAGAAAGAATAACTGGAAGAGTTGAATTAGAGCCCAAAAATTCATACCTGAGGTGTGGAGGGAGTGGCTTCAACTCCAACACCGGTGGCTCCTCAATCGATGGCTTGGTTGGTGGAGTTTTGCGGTTTTCAAGATCCAAAGATAACTTTCTAGGCTCATATGAATATGAACCCATACCATGCAACGCATTACCGCACTTCACTCTACCAGCATCATCATTGACATCCATGTTAAGAAGCACGACCTCAAGAGGATCTTCAACATTTATCATGGAACTTATGTCATCCACTATCACAGCCGTGACAATGTCCACAAATGAACACACTTCCGTGCTATTGGGTTGTCTAATTGATTTGCAAACATGGAATACCACCTTCTTATCTCCCACACGGAATGTCAACTCACCCGCTTCAACATCAACCAATGCCTTCCCCGTAGCTAGGAAAGGTCTCCCAAGAATGATTGGCACTTCAAAGTCCACCTCACAATCCAATATGACAAAGTTGGCTGGCAATATGAATTTATCAACACAGACAAGAACAACATCAATTATGCCCAAAGGTCGCTTCATCGATCGATCTGCCATTTGAAGTCTCATTGAAGTTGGCCTAGGTTGTACGATTCCTAAAGTCTTGAAGACCGAATAAGGCATCAAATTAATGCTAGCCCCAAGTCACAAAGGGCTTTGGTAAAATCCGCACTACCTATAGTGCAAGGAATAGTAAAATATCCGGGGTCTTCAAGTTTTGGGGCCATGGAATGCACTATATAACTCACTTGATGCATCATTTTAATTGTTTCACACTACATCGACCTCTTCTTTGTTACCAAATCCTTCATGAACTTTGCATACCCCGGCATTTGTTCAAGTGCCTCCACCAATGACACATTAATAGTAAGACTCTTCATCATCTCGATGAACTTTTTGAATTGATTGTCTCCTCTTTGCTTTGCTAACCGTTGAGGGTAATGTGGAGGTGGCCTAGGCAAGGGTGCCTTGGCCTTGGGTACAACCAGCTCGGGCATGTCAATCACGTGTTCCATAGATGGGTTCACGACATCTTGAGTCTTTATCCCGGCCTCATCATCAATATCAATTCTCACATCATTGGTCACATTTGGTTCAATCACATCTTCAACATTCAAAGGCAAATCGTCATCATGCAACTCAACTTTGTCATTCACAACTTAATTTTCATTCGAGGCATGCACATCACTGCCTCTTCCACTCCTTGTTGTAACCGCATCACATGATTGTTACCTCCCTTCGGGTTCACTACCGTATCACTTGGTAGAGCACCCTTAGGCCGAGTATTTAATGATTGAGAGATTTGCCAAGTTGCACCTTCAAATTCCGAATAGAGGTATTATGAGAAGCCAATTGAGCATCAGAGTCTTGGTTCTTCTTCATCATTTGTTCGAACATAATTTCTATTCTCCCCATATCACTACCCAAAGAACTAGACCCTTGAGATTAAAAGGGAGGTGGATTGTTCGGTTGTTGGTACATGGGGGGACTTTGAAAGCCTTGCCCCCACTTGCCTTGATTTCCACTGTTATTCCACCCTCCTTGACTATTGTTGTTGTTACTCCAACTGTTATTGTTCTCGTTCCAATTGCCTTGATTGTTACCTTGGTTACCTTAATTGTTGTTTTGATTGTTGTTGTTCCAATTGCCATCACTTTGTTGATTACTCCAATTTCCTTGGGGACGCCATTGTTGATTCCCTTGATTTCCTCTATTCCCTTGGTAATTATTGACATATTGACATTCTTCGCTTTGCTAATCATAACACTCATTCGAATAACCACCACCATCATTGTTGTTGTCAAATTGCTCACAATTACCTTGA
Organism: Nicotiana glauca; assembly: GCA_026770625.1. Lineage (NCBI taxonomy): Eukaryota > Viridiplantae > Streptophyta > Magnoliopsida > Solanales > Solanaceae > Nicotiana > Nicotiana glauca. The sequence continues at coordinate 65,396 of MU683268.1, forward strand.
GGTTGTTGTTGCCCTCTTTGCCTCCTTTTTAACATAGAAACATTTTCCATTGCATTAACTTGGCGAGGGTTTTGGACTTGTTGCAATTGCGCCTTCGCCAATTGATTCATAGTTGTTGTAAGCTCGGCAATAGCTTGGCCATGATCATGCAATTCCTTGTGAAAATGGATGATCGTGGGGTCACCTTGGGGCACATTTTCTCGACTTTGCCATGCCGAAGAGGTGTCGGCCATTTCATCAAGTACATCACATGCCTCTTGGTAAGAAAGTTTCATGAATTTCCCTCCGGCTAAATGGTTCACAATGCACTGATTCTGTTGGCTCTTGCTTAAAAGCGAGAATTTATCCCGAAGAGCTTCCATATGACTTGGAGAAAAGAACTTGGCAATAAATTTGTCCGCCAATTCATCCCATGTGGTGATAGAATGATTGTGGATCCTTTCAAACCAATCCAACGCTTTACCCCGAAAAGAGAACGGGAAAAGCCTCTATCTCAGCGCATCCTCGGATATGTTTGTTTGCTTGCTCCCCCATCATGTATCTACGAACCCCTTCAAGTGCTTGTAAGCATTTTGGTCGGAGGCGTCTGTAAAATACCCTCTTTGCTCGAGAAAGGTTAACATGACATTTGTGATTTGAAAATTCCCCGCCCGGATTCGGGGAGGAACGATGGCACTCGCATATCCTTGATTCGGGAGGACTCTTGGATCCACTCTTGGCGGTGGCGGTGGAGGGTCTGGAATATTCTCATTTGGATTAGCATTTGCATTGGCATTTCTACCTCTACGTGGAACTTGAGGTACTGGAAGCTCATCTTGCTCAAGATCTTCAACCTCCTCCCCCACCATGGCATTGCCAAGAGGGTCATTTGCATTGAGAGCCATTTGTACCTGATTTATCGACAAAAACAAAATTAGTGAACAAGAAAAAAAGACAAGCAAAACACAAAACTAGCTAAACAGATAGTCAAAACAGTAAGCTCCCCGGCAACGGCGCCAAAAAGTGATCGATGCCAACTCGACACTACACCAAGGTAGGAAGAGCGGGTCGCAATAGCTTTTACCCAAATTAGTGGTTCATGATCTAATTTCCACAGGGAGCTAGTAGTGAAGTTGTATTGCTTGTGTAGTCTAGAGATGTGGTTGTTCTTCTAATATCACTTCAAACATTTTTGGTTTTTGACTTTATCCCTACTATTATAAACTAATGATTAAGGCTAAATTAAGCTACGAGAATATTGCTAAGTTGTAATTAATGAGAGGAAAAGCACTAGGGTCGTGGCATCACCTAGGTGGTTAATTAACGGGTAGAAGCTACTAAGGATAGATTGACATATTTGGGGATTATGCTATAACCGTTGCACAATTATACCCATTCTCACACCTCTCGGTAGAGAGAATGATTTTGCCCAATTGAATCTCTCGAGACAAATTGGGTAGGCCAATTTGACCAAGCAACTAGGGTTCAAGTAGGATGATTACTCTCTCAAGATTTAACCCATTAATTGGGACTACCATTTCTCATGGGTCCATCCCAATCCCTTGTTGGGTCAATTTTGGGGTCATGGACTCTCTTTCTCGAGAAGAGTTAAACCCACAGATCTAGAATCAATGTTTGGAACCACAAATCCTTAATTAAAACATAAAATCAACCTAAATAACAAACACCCAATATCAATCTAACCCTAGATGGCAACACCCATCAATTACCCATACTAGGGTTGAGCCACAACCCTAGTTAATGGGTTTATCTACTCATGCTAGATACATAAATTGAAGAAATAGATGAAGAGATAAACATATTAATTAATTACTAAGATGAAGCTACAACTATTTATCGTTAATAAAGAGCAAAAGTGCCAAAAATGGCTACAATCTCGTTCCCAGGTGCACAACTGCGTTTCTTAGGGGTGGACATCGGTCGGTTCGGCTCGGTTTTTTAGAAGTTCAGTACGATTTATTCGGTTTTCGGTTTGTGATTTTAATAACCAAATCAAACCAAAGTATTTATGGTTCAGTGCGGTTTTTTCAAAATTCGGTTCGGTTATTTTCGGTTTATATTTTCGGTTTTAAACGATTTCAAAATCCAACCAGCTGTTGTTAATTATGATTCCACAATATTTGCATGATGCATCTTGGCCAAGAATGCTTCTGTTGTAAAATTTCGGATATGATATTTCATTTGTATAATTTCTTCTTCTTTGTTTCTACAGTTTTTTCCATTGGAGAAATTATCAGCACAATTCTCTATTATTTTATAATATACAATATATTAGAAGAAACCTATCTTAACTCGAATTCATTCTAATGTGTAAAAAATAATACTACATGAGAATTCATCAAGGGCCTTAATAGAGTGTAGACCATTCTGAATGGAAATATTAATACATTTGTTCGAAAGCGGAAAGTCACCTAAACTTTGCTCGAGAAAACAGTTTCCTTTACCGTGACTCACTAGTCCTCAGTACTGTGGGAAACCAAAGCGTAAGTGAGTCACTTGGGTTAGTGGGTGGGGTGGGCTTCAAAGGTATTTGGGCTTTGGGCAGAGTTTAGCCTAAAATCATAAATGAAAACTTAGTTTTGAACTAATACCCAAAAGTTTGGTTTTTCGGTTTAACCGAAAACCGAAACACAAAAACCGTAAACCGCACCAAAAAACCAAAAATTAATAATTTTAAAACCGTGAACCGACCGAAAAACCGATTAAACTGGAACCGAAAAACCAAAATTCATGGTTCGGCCGGTTTTTTCGGTTCGGTCGGTATTATGCCTACCCCTAGCGTTTCTGAATATAAAACTTGACCTAAAAATTGTAAAATGTTATATTTATATTAAGCTGGAAAAACTGGAAAAAATACCCCTGCAGGGTCAGCACGGACAACGCAAAAAGGACTGTGGCCGCGCTGGCTCTTGGACTCATAATTTCAGCTCTCTGAAGTTGAGGACCGCGGACCGCGAGAGAATGCATCGCGGCTGCGGTGGGTGTTGGCGCGGCCGTACATAAGTGAACACAGAGCGCATTGGTTAAATTAGCTAAGTCGACAAGTTTCTGAATCTCAGTAACACGGACTGCGCAAAAAGGTAGCGCGACCACGTGGCTTTAACTCCCAAGTATCCAGGTCTCTTAATCTCCTGTCCGCAGACCGCGTAAAAAGGTAGCGTGGTCGCGTTGCATTCAGCTTGATAATGCAAGTCTTTGAATCTCCTAGTGTGGGCGCATTCACTCTTGTGCAGTCCGCACTAGGCCTTCTGTTCCTTATTTCACTTATTCTTTGACACTTGAGCAGGGTTCACTCCGTTTTGAGCCGATCTTTGACATTTGTCACTTAGTAGCTCAAACCTGCAATCAAGCACAACTTGTAAATATTTTAGGACTATTTTTTGGCAATTTATAACCAAAGCTATCAAGTAGGGGTAAAAACATGGTAAAATCCTAAATTATCAACTCCCCCAAACTTAAACCTTTGCTCGTCCTCAAGCAAACAAAATAAGACCAACCCCTTAAAGGGAAATCCAAGTAATTCCAGCTACCCTAAAGCAACCTCAACAAGCATCAATTGGGACTAACAATTACCCTCAATACGAATGCATTATTAACACATTTAAACTTTGAAACTTTGGATCAAGTGTGACACAAGAGGTTCAAGAGTTGACACATTTCATCAAAGAACTTCTCTCAATTACCTTGGTAATTGTGGAACCCAAACTCACACATCCTCAACTCTCCCTAAGCAAACCTCACCTTTTAGAGTATTGATACATAAACCGAGGTTGATGGAATTTTCACTCATCTCTCTCAAGAAGAAGATCACAAGTTTGGCTTTGTGTACCATATGATTGCCCCTTATGTAAGTATCCACTAATGTAGGTTACCTTCGACTCAAGATCCTATAGGACTTTTGTGGGGTCATATGTGAAAGCTTTTGGGTAAGGGTAGGACATGTTTTTATTCCAGTGGGTTCAATCTTCCGTTAAGCACTTCTTTTCATTCATTTTGGCATAACTCTCTTGACTCTTTTGACTATTTCGCTTCTTCACAAGGGGTTAGAGAGACACATTATCACTCTTTCTTATTCAATTCAAAACATTTCTCCTTTTTCTACTTTTCCCACACCTTTGTTTTCCTTGACTCCCTTTTTATTTTTCTTCACATTGGATTTTCTTTTTGTCCTTTTCTTTTCTTGCTTTTTCTTTGCCTTCCTTTTTCTTTTGCTTTTGTACCTTACTACCACTTTGTTTCCTTTCTTGTCTCTCCCCCCAAACTTAGTCATTTTCCATTACTCAAGGGAAGATTTGGGTGCCAAGAGAGGGTATCATTTAGAACGGGTATAGGCTTGTAGCATTGGTTCTTGAAAGAAAGAGGTTCAAGGCTCAAAAGGGTTATTAGGGATCATTTCATTGTTAGGCCATGGAATTGTTCAACTTAACATTTGGATCAAGGAAAACCTATAATCACTTCTCAAGTCAAGTTTCACATACGATTTCGCCTTAACAAACATTCATGGCAAGTTCTAGACCATTGGCTCGAAACCTGGACTCATAATTCGATTTCTCACCACACATGCTAGGGGATTGCTAAAGACATTGAGTCGAGGGCCCACAACAACCTTAGTTACGATTTAAGCACACAATGGTCCGAAAAGATCACATGATGATTGTTTGGTCAACGCAAGAGTCTCAAAGCCACGACTTTTACCATACTAAACACAACATTATGTCTTTGACCATGGGATCAAAGGTAAATGTGCTAGGCCCAAGTGAAGCTTTGCTTGAGGTACCCTTAACTACAACTATCAAAAACAAAAGAAAAATCAAAGAAACAGACTCAAACCCTTAAGAAGGTTGTCACCACAGGTCTCTAAATCTCAGTAACACGGACCGCACAAAAAGGTAGCGCGACCGCGTGGCTTTAACTCCCAAATATCCAGGTCTTTGAATCTCCTGTCCGCGGACTGCGTAAAAAGGTAGCATGGCCGTGTTGCCTTCAGTTTGATAATGCAAGTCTCTGCATCTCCTAGTACGATCGTGTTCACTCTTACGCGGTCCGCACTAGGCCTTATGTTCCTCATTTCACTTATTCTTTGACATTTGAGCAGGTTTCACTCCATTTTGAGCCCATCTTTGACATTTGTCACTTAGTCTCTCAAACCTACAATCAAGCACAACTTGTCTTCATTTTGAGACTATTTTGTGTCAATTTGTAACCAAAGCAATAACAAGTAGGGGTATAAACATGGTAAAATACTAACTTATCAACAACATAACTTTGAATTGGATGATATTGATATGAAGAAGGATACAACATAACTTCGAATTAGAAGATATTGTCGCACATTTAGTTGATGTCCACGGGGAGTGAATGGACTTGTGCAAGCGGTGAATGAGCACATGCTCAGGTGGGTTATCTCCTATGAGCAGGTTAGCGGTCACGTGGTTGGTAAAGCTCCTGTGAAGGATTTACTAGCTATTCGGTAATAGATCTAACATGTGAATGTTGCTAGAGATTCAGAGTGTTCATGAAATGCTAACTAAAGGATTTTGAGGAATCTAGCGGTTTAATTGCACAAGGTCACGTCAATAAGAGATAAAGAATCTTGGTGGGTTCCAAAGTTGTGTAATAATGGCTTCAAGCTAAGTGGGAGAGTCCCATCGCCTACAGTTGGATTTCTTGGTCGCCTATTTGTGAGATTTCTAGTTATCAGCATATTGATGTGTTACTGCGACTAAGAAAAAAGAACAATAGTGGTAATTTGAGCAAAGGAATTGAAGAATGTGTTCTATAATTGGCATCATCGATTCATGCTCAGGCTTTGGGAATACTCAGTAATTATTCTTTGCATAGAAGTGAGTTGCAAGGAAGGTGATTCAGTCGGGTGCGTCTTTAAAAGGGCGATCATGTGCTAGCAGAGCCTTGCAGTTGATTATATTCAGGACCAAGTCAGAGTGGGTGACTCTCAATATTCATAGAGGAATTATTAGAATAGGTTTACCAGTTGAGGATGTGAATATGCGCATAAGGAGGGTATGAGATGGTTCGTGGGAATTGAGACAGCGTGGTCTCGTGAAATAAGGTCAGTTAGGATGAGTGCAGATTTGGGTTCGTGATGTTTTGAATGGGGCTACTATTATTCCTAAGTCAAGCCCAGAGTAAAATGGAAGAAGTAAAGTCATCCAGAAATGGTTGATTTGGTATAATAGTGGCAACGATTAGTTCCTTCAGCGTGTTAAGTTATACACATGATTACAGTAATGCGTGCGAGGTTTGACGGTCGTCGTAATTGATTTTATTTGGAGGCTTTCGAGTATTATAGCCTATTATGTGCAAATGGATCCCGGAAGAGTTATGGTGGGTTAGAATACTACTTGAGGTTGGTATTTTTTACGGTTATGAGAATTTAGTCACGGGTTGTAATGGTTCCCTTGAAATGAGTTAAGTACACGCCTTCTATATGATGACGTGTTTACCTTATTTGTAGTTCAGGTGTTATAATGAAATTCTTGTACTCTTGTGCATTGTCATGATTAAGTGCCGTGAGTAGCATGTGATTTGGAAGTTGAGAATCAAGGTTGCGGTTCGGTGTTTACAAGGAGGTCACAGGCTCGGATGAGCAGGAAAAAAATTTAGATGTTTAGAGTAAGCTGGTATTATTTTCAGCGTCACATGAGATTAGTGTCATGAGTAAGAGGTTTTGTGTATTGACTTGCGGATCCTTGATTCGCTTTGCAACATTTGTATGGCTGGTGGTATGGATGTGCAGACTTGTTACCTGGTGCAGAAGGACATGGGACCATATCCCACGAAAAGATTGTATAAGTGTGACGTGTAGTCACTTAATTGATTGAGAATTTAAACCAAGTATGGGGATTATGGTACTATCGCTAATTGATAATTTTATGTCTGAAGGGCACTCAATTCATTTGGTTGTGGAATGTGGAAGGTTGTTCTAGATTGGACGGCTATTCTTGTGTGTTACAGGAAAATGGGGTTATTATGGACCTGGGAAAGATTATTGGCCTAGTTCGGTACGATCAGAATTGACTTGAGGTCTGTGAATGGATATAAATATGAATATGGGCTCTATATCAGGCCAAATATGTTCATTTCAGCATAACGCTCCTTATGGAGAAGTATTCGTATATTGGATGTTATTTCATCATCGGTTATTTTATGTAATGACATATTATGCCGTGTGAGTTGCAAAATGTCTTGATAAATTTCTTGTGTGTTGAGGTTTCGCGTAGCTATGGTGTTATGTGAGCAAGATTACTCTTGAGATTCAAATCATATATCACAGTTCAGTTGTGCTTGAGTTTTGTAGCTTATGGCGCTATCTGTCTCCCCAGGGATGGTATTATGCACTTAGCGTGCTTGTGGACGATATTCGGTATTTTGTAGTAATGGGCGATTTTGCTCGGTGTGTATCTTCTTATGTGAATTTTATGTGTGGATCGGGTTGCACGCCGCGACAATGTGATGATGAGTACAGTTCCCTATATCTATTTTTGTGTGTTTTGTTTCCGATTTTTTGAGGAAAGTTCATATTAGTTGCGTGAGTTGAGTAGTCCTTTCCAGAGTTCATTTTTCTTATGAATAACGTTCGAGCTTGTGGCCTATTGGCACGTTGTGGCATTATATGAGACTTTTGATCATGACCGGGTGGCTTATTGCTTGAGCAGTTTGTACTGGGTGAGACATGATTATTGGATCTAGGATCAGTGCAGTCAGATTATATGAATTATATTAAAGAGCAAAGATCATTATTTGATTCAGAATGAGGTAATGGTTCTTGTCAGAAGTATAGACTCAATGATTTGCTGACTCGACAGTTGGTTATGAATTTCTACATATCAATTCCGTCGTGTCAGTATTGCGATAATTGGAACAAGACTTATATATATCATGAGGGTGCGCATCAAGTTGGGGAATATCGGTTATTATGATCACAGAATATTATAATGGTCCTGTGAATAATGTGGTGCATGGTAAGAATTCAGCAAAGGCATACAGTCATGTTCTGGTACCTCGTGTAGTGATTGATACGGTGTTCATATATTGGAAGCAGGCCTGGCAAAGAATTCCGGATGTTGGAATTGGGCTCTAAGCTTATTTTCTTGAATAAAAGGGAATATATTCAGAATTAATCGAGCTAATGGGTTGTAGTAGCATGGGTAGGTGCACGAGGTATTAAACAGTGATTTCGGACAACTCCAGCGTAGTTCTTAGCACGTTCTAGGACGAACGTATGTTTAAGTGAGAGCGAATGTAACGACCCGACCGGTCGTTCTGAGCTGTAGCGCATCGTTCAACAGTTTGAGGTCATGAGCAGCTTCACTTCAGGTATTATGACTTGTACGTATGGTCGGAATTGAATTTTGAGAAGTTCGGAGTTGATTTAGAAAAAGAATTCTCATTTCGAAAGCTTTAAGTTGAAAGAATTGACTAAGATTGGATTTTTAAGTAAAGGACCTCAGAATCGGGATTCGAAGGTTCCAGAAGGTTTATATGATTATTTCAAACTTGGGCGTATGTCCAGATCGGGTTTTAGAAGACCCGGGAACGTTTCGGCACGTATTGTGAATGTTAGCATTTTTGGAAGAATTTTATAAGTTTGGATTGAAGTGCAGTTCAGTGTTATCAATGTTCATTTGGGATTCCAAGTCTGGAAATAGCTCTGTATGGTGATCTGGTGTTGGGAGCGTGATCAGAAGTGAATTCGGAGGTCCGTGGGTCATTTTGGAGTCATTTGGCTAAAGATAGAAATTTGAAGGTTTTTGAGGAGTTTGATCGGAAGTGGACTTTATGATATCGGGGTCGTAATCTAATTCCAAAAGTTGGAGTAGGTCCGTAATGTTGAATGCGAGTTGTGTGCAAAATTTGAGATCAATCGGGCGTGATTTGATAGGTTTCGACATCGAATGTAGAAGTTTGAAGTTCTAAAGTTTATTAATCTTGAATTGGGGTGTGATTCATGATTTCAATGTTGTTTGATGTGATTTGAGGTCTCGAGTAGGTCTGTGTTATGTTATGGGACTAGTTTGTGTGATTGGACGGGGTCCCGGGGAACTCGGGTATGTTTCGGGGTGGTTTCAGATATTTTTGGGTTGTTTTGCAATAGCTGATGCTGGTGTCTGGTATTGTTCTTCGCGTTTGCGATCTCGCATCCGCGCAGAAGGATTTGGCTTCAGGGACTCTGTTCTTCGCGTTTGCAATTAGATCCTCGCGTTCGCAAAGAAGGAAATCTCTGTTGCACATGTCTGACTTTGGAGGCTCATATCTTGCAATCTTTAAGGAATTTGGAGATAATACAAAAATAAAAGTTGCAATCCTTTGTGTCTAGTTTTCATAAACGTACACCATTTAACATTTGGATTTGTGTACAAAGCGTTATGGCTGGTACAATAGGCTCTCCGGAAAGATGAAGAAGACATTTGTGTTGCACAGGGCTGACTTTGGTAGCTTGTATCTCAAAATTTATAAGGAATTGTGAGATGAACAAAACTTTAAAGTTGTAGATATTGGTTTCTAGTTTTCAAAAACTTAAACCAATTGTCATTTGGAATTGTGTACATAAAGTTATGGTCATTATATTAGAGGATGTCTGAGAAGAGTTTGGAAAATGGTTTTGGGAATTTTCTTCTTCCGAACGCGATGGGGGTCTCGTGGACGCGAAGAAGAGTCATCTGGGAAGTGTATAAGTGTAAATAAATGGGTTTGGTTTATTTCATCTCATTTCCTCCATGGGAGCCGACCTAGGAGTGATTTTGGAACTCTATTTTCATCATCCATGTCAAAGTAAGTGATTCTCACCTATTGAAAGTTAATTACTTGGATTATATCTAGATTTTAACATGAAAAATCATATAAATTCGTAGCAATTTTGGGATTCTGAAGAAAACCTAGGAAATTTGTATTCTTGAATTTTGACTACAATTTTAGACATGAAATTGAGAGCCAATTATATATTTGAGTTCGCGAGGTTGTGGATAAACTTTATCTTCAAAAAATGTCGGAATCCAGGCACATGGGCCCGAGGGCATTTTTATCAACTTTTTGATTGGAGTTAGGGATTACTATAAATTGGATTATTATAAGTAATTGAACATGTATCAATGGGTTTACATAATTATTGGCCAGTTTTGGAATGTTGTGCATCAATTTGAGTCTTCGGAAGGGCGTGGAATGCCGGTTATGGAACTTCGGAGTGAGGTAAGTCTCCTTTCTAACCTTGTAAGAAGGAATTGTCCCCATAGGTGGAATAATTGGTTATGATCTCCTATTTGTGGGGGCTACGTACACACGAGGTGACGAGAGTCCGTGCGTAGCTACTATTATGTTTAAGTCCGGGTAGTCTGGAACCCAAAAACATGCTATACCTAAAATATTTGTAATACTATTGACAACGGAAATTTGCCTAAATCATATCGAATTAGTAAAAGAATTTATAAAAAGTATTAAACCTCATTTTCTTAAATCGTTAAAAGAGAATTGACTTTTTCTTGGATAAATGTTTCTTGATGAATTCTTAATTGCCTGTTTGAATGTATGTATCTATGAGTACCTGCGTCGCATGTATGATTCGCGAGCGGGATAACTCTAATATTTATATTTGACCGCGTCGCACGTATGATTCGCTAGCCGGGTAATAAATGCATCTGTGGTTCATGCCATTCGACCCTCTAGCAGTGCACAGTTTAAATATTTATTGGATCGGGCCGTACAGCCTCGGTATGATTTGCGCATGCTTGTAATGCTTGTTTGAGATTTACACATTGATATTGCCTCCCTGGTCTGAGATAAATTGATAAATAATGGATTGTGAATTTGGAAACTTCTAAATATAAAAATGAATGTTTACTTGTTTCTTGACTTACTTGAGTTTACTGTCATTTTTAATAAATCCATGATTATTCGCATTATTAATATATTATTATTGGACCACTAGTAAGTATCGAAGTCGACCTCTCGACTCTACTTCTTCGAGGTTAGACCGAATACTTACTGGGTACAAATTATTTTTAAACTCATACTACACTTGCTGTGCATTTTTGTTGCACACGCACATGTATGTCTAGTGGCGTAGTTGACACAACGGCATGGTTAATACGGAAACTTAGGTGAGCTGCACTTCTCGAGACGATCCGCAGCCAGCAGAGTCTCCCTCAGAGTATTGTACTGTATTTTCTTTTCTGTCCAATTTGTATTCCGAACAGTTGTTGTATTACATTATTTCCTAGAAACTGCTCATGCACTTGCGACACCGAGTTGGGATGATTATGGGTTATTCTGTATTAACTTCTAAACATTATTTTATTTATTTTGTAAAGATTATCTTTTACTAGCCAAATTGAAGGAAAATTATAGTTTTCACAATTATAAATTTAATTAAGTATTTATGGTTGGTTTGCCTAACAGCGGTGTCCGGCGCCATCACGACCCTTAGTGGATTTTGGGTCGTGACAGTTAGACTTGTGAAGATCCTAATTAGTATATATAATTTATCATAAAAAATATCTGTTTGTAAATTGATTCATCGACTTATAACTTACTCAGATGCATCGTTGAATATTAAAAATAAAACGTCTGACCTATATCGATTAATAGTAAAAACAAAACGTCTCGCCCTATAACGAAGTGTGTGTTTTATATACACACACACACACACACACACACATATATATATGTATATATATATATATATATATATATATATATATATATATATATATATATATATATATATATATATATATATNTATATGTATTACAATGAAGTGTATGTGTGTGTGTGTGTATATATATCACTTTGATAGCCGTATATATATAAGAACATGAAGCGCTAGGAACACATGGTCGAGTTCTTTTGGGGATTGATAGACTTGTAAATTGATTCATCGACTTATATCTTATTTAGATGCATCGATGAATATTTAAAAAAAACGTTTTGACCTATATCGAATAATATAAAAAATAAAACGTCTCGGCCTAAAATAGAATAATATTATATTGGTTTATCAATTGATTAATTATTCGTACGTACGTAGTAATGTATAAGATTGATCATCAATTACAATATAGTTTATGCGTGTGTGAAATTACTCATATACTTAAAGATAACTTAAAATTTTACTTACATAGATGCTATTATAATCTATTAAAAGTAATTATCTAGTTAATCTAATTTTCTGTTAAGGTTATGCTTATAGTTTATAATTATTTATAATAATTGTAGTTAAATAAAATAAATATTTATAGTTAATAATAATTTTTTATAGCTTATAATATGATAAAAAATAAAACAATTTTTTTTTAGTTTTTTTAAAAGAAAACCGACCAAAGTCGGTCGGTATTTGGTCAAACGGTCAACATTTAATGTACCGACCAAATAACCGACCAACTTTGGTCGGTAATTCTAAAAATTAGAAAGAAATACGGGTTTCCTCACCATTTCTCTTATTTCCTTTCCCAAAATTTCCATAACGCATCCCTCAATACCTTCCCGTCCCCTTCTCTATTTCCCCCACATAAATCCCATTTTCCACCTCGTGTAGCCACCACTGATTTTGGGACTGTCGTCCCTCTCCTTCTCTACCTAAAAATTGTAGGTTTGAATTATAACACATTTCTTTGTTATTTCTAGTTTTTGTTTCAATTATTTGAACATTGTATTTTATTATTCTAATTCTTTGAACATTGTATTTTATTGAGGACTAGGGTTTAGGTCTTATTTTAATTAATTTTATTAACTAATTATTTTAATTATTCTTGAATAGTTTAGTAAGATTGGAATTATACTTTGTATAGTCTTGAATTATTTATCTGGAAACAGCCTCTCTGCCCCCGGGGTAGGGGTAAGGTCTGCGTACATATTACCCTCTCCAGACCCCACTTGTGGGATTATACTGGGTTGTTGTTGTTGAATTGTTTAGTTAGAATCTAGGGTTTAGTAGTAGTAGTTGAACTTTTAGTTTACGAATTGGACCTTTTGGATATGAATTGAATTTTTAGTTTATGAATTGAAGTTTTTGGATATGAATCGGACTTTTAGTTTATAAATTGAACTTTTAGTTTATAGATTAAAATTTTAGGATATGAATTGAACTTTTAGGATTTGTAGTTGAATTTTTAGTTTATGAATTGGACCATTTGGATATGAATTGGACCTTTTGGATATGAATTGAATTTTTAGTTTATAAATTGAAATATTTGGATATGAATTGAACGTTTAGTTTATGAATTGGAACTTTTAGGATATGAATTAACTAAAAAAGATTATGATATGAATAAACTAAATTAATTTGTTCTTGTTTTATTTGTATAGATGGAACATCGTACTTGGATGTACAATAGGAATTATTCTAATCGGCGGGGATTGCGGGAGGATTTTGTAGAAGGGGTTGATGACTTTATTAGACATGCAATGTCACTTCCACCATACCAAAGTGAAGGAGTAATTAGGTACCCTTGTGTTAGAAGTTTGGAAAACCCGAGCAAGTTAAGCATCATCTTTATAGGAAGGGGTTTATAGATAATTACTTTGTGTGGACCAATCACGGAGACATCGATGGTAGCCGTGGGATATTTCATAACATGGTTGTTGGTGAAAGTAGTAGGTCGGTGGAGAATACAAATCGTGATTCTAGAATTCATGATATGGTTACAGATGCTTTTGGGATGCACTTGGGGGGTGAGCCCAATGAAAATGCTGAACAAACTCCTAATGATGACGCAAAACATTTTTATGAATAGTTAGAGGAAGCTAGTCGTCCACTACGTAAAGGAAGTCCGCACTCTGAGCTGTCTGTTGAAGTTAGATTACTAAGTATTAAATCTGATTGGAATATTTCTCAAGCAGCCATGGACTCTTTTATTGACCTTATGAGTGAACTAGTTGACCCTAATATCAAAATACCTGGTGATTTCTATAAGGCAAAGAGATTGTTTCTAAGTTAGGACTTTCATCAATGAGAATTGATTGTTGTGAAGATGGTTGCATGTTATATTATAAAGAAGATGCAACTTTAGACAGTTGTAAATTTTGCAAAAAGCCTCGTTTCAAGAGGCTTTCCAGCGGGAATATGGTCGCTATCAAGGCGATGCATTATTTACCTCTTATACCTAGGTTAAAGAGGTTATATGTGTCGATGAGTTCTGCTCCTCATATGAGATGGCACTTTGAAAATAGAAGACCACCTGGTGTTATGTGTCATCCTTCATATGGAGAAGCTTGGAAGTACTTTGATAGGACATATCTAGATTTTGCTAGTGAACCAAAGAACATTTGGTTAGGTCTATGTGCATATGGCTTCACGCCTTTTTCTATATCTGGGATACCATATTCATGTTGTCTTGTCTTTCTTACACCTTATAATCTACCACCTGATTTGTGTATGACTAGTCCATATATATTCTTAAATTGTATTATCCCTGGTCTACATAACTTGAAAAGTTTGATTGATGTATATTTGCAACTTTTGATTGATGAGCTAAAATAATTGTGGTATGATGGTGTTGAAACATATGACATATCAACCAAGCAGAATTTCAATTTGCATGCTAATTTAATGTCGACTATTAACTATTTTCCTGCGTATGGAATGTTGTCTGGGTGGATGACTGTTGAAAAGCTAGCTTTTCCTTACTGCATGGAAAATAGTGAAGTGTTCACTTTGAAACATGGCCGAAAGCAATCATGGTTTGATTGTCATCGTCAATTCTTGCCTCATGATCATGAGTTTAGAAGGATGAAAAATGCATTCAAAAAGAATAAAATGGAATATGATTCTCTACCTCCGATACTTTCAGGTGAGGAAATTTGGGAGAGGGTCCAGAACTTCAGTAAAGTTACTGAAGCTCCCCCTTATATATTCCCCGGATATGGTGTTACTCATAATTGGACGAAACAGAGTATATTTTGGGAGTTGCCTTATTGGAAGGATAATCTTCTCCGTCACAACCTTTATGTCATGCATATTAAGAAGAATTATTTTGGTAATTTGTTCAACACATTGATGGATGTTAAAAGTAAGACAAATGATAACCCGAAGGCTATAATGGACTTACAAGAATATTGCAGGAGGCCTGAATTATACTTGCAGACTACAAACAATGGTAAGGTGTTCAAGCCCAAAGCAAGTTACACATTCACTTTGGAAGAAAGACAACAAACTTGTGATTGGGTTACGAAATTGAAGATGCTTGAGGGTTATGCGTCGAATCTTGGGAAAAAAGTAGATATGAAGGTAGGGAAGTTGAGCCATTTGAATAGTCATGACTGTCATGTTTTCATGGAGACCTTAGTGCCTATTGTATTTTGTGGTTTGCGTGAAAGAATCTGGAAACCCATCATAGAGATTAGTTTGTTTTTCAAAGACTTGTGTTCTACCACATTAAGGGAAGAAAACCTACTCCGGATGGATCAAAACATTCGTGTAACTTCTAGTAAGATGGAAAAGATATTTCCATGTGATTTTTTGATGTCATGGAACACCTTCCAATCCACCTGGTACATGAGGCACGACTTGGATGGCATGTTCAATGCAGATGGATGTATCCTTTTGAGAGGTAATTATAAGTTTGATGTAATTCTGTTTTATTTGAATGTTCTTGGCTAACATGACATTATGTAGGACAATTGGCAAATGCAAACAATTTGTTAAGCAGAGGAATATGATTGAAGGATCTATATGCGAAGCTTATTTTGCAAAGGAAACTACTTATTTTTTTTCTTATTATTTTGAGAGTAACGTGCCATGTTCTTGGAATATGCCCAATAGGCACACGGTCGAATGTGTGAATGATCCACTATATACGCCAATGTCTATATTCAATCAACCAGGCCGATGTTCTAAGGATGTTAGAAAGAGAAGTTTGAGTGATATGGAGTACAAGTCAGCTACACTTCATGTGTTGCTAAATTGTCCCGAATTTGTACCATTTCTCAAGTAAGTATTGATTTATTAGTTATCAAAATATAAAAGTTACTGTGATTACATCTTGATGCAACTACTAAAAATATTTGATGTATCACAGTCACTTCGTAGGTCAATTTGGCCATGATGCTGTATATACGAGATTTGATACGTGGTTCAAACAATTTCTAAGTTTATCCTGATAATGTTCTAACACTATGTACGTAAATAATGTTTGTAAGTTATGCTAACTTATGAATTTTTTAAACACTATGTAGGTAAATAATCCAAATAATGGTGTAAACCAATTTTTGAAAGATATATCTTGGGGACCTGGGCTTGAGGTCACAACAATGTCTAAGTACGTAGTGAATGGTTATAAGTTCCATACAGAGGATTGCTCTAAAAATAAAAATAGCAACAACAGCGGGGTGTGGGCTCAAGTTGGTGATGGCAACCAAGTTGGATATATTGATTATTATGATGTGCTCAAAGAAATAATAGAACTAGAATATACAGATTGGCCATTTAAGAAATTAATACTCTTTAGATGCTAGTGGTTTGACCCAAATCCAACAAGAGGTACAAGAGTACACAATCAATATAACATAATTGAGGTTAATCATATGAGGGAGTATGATCGCTATGATCCTTTTATAACTGCACATAATGTTAGGAAAGTGTATTATGCTCCTTATCCATTGCGGAGGAATAAGTCCGATTGGTGGGTTGTAATAAAAACTAAGCATGTAGTTGGGGTGGAAGTCGAGAATGTGTTAGATGTTGCATATCAAAACGATATCTCCAGTTTTCATCAAATAGTGGACGATCAGCTAGAAAATGATTTGGAACATCCTGAACACATATTGGAAGAAGTTGATATAAATGAAGTAACAATTATAGAAAATGAGGACGAAGAATCAACTAATAAAGCTCAAACAAGTGAGAACGAAGAATTCTCGGATGAGGAACAATACGTCGATGAGCTTTAAGAAGTTGGTTTTTTAAATAACTCTTTTTTATAGCTAGTTTCTTATATATTTCAATCTAAATATGTATTATATTATGCAGATGGCAGGCAAGGGTCAAGGTAACAATGACCCTACTGGTTCTCGGGGTCGATAAAAGGCTAGGAAAGAAAAAAGGAGGGTAGTTAATAATACTCCCTATTTTCCACCCTCTACAAATATGCCTATGTCTTATCCTCCACCCCATGGATATACTGAGCTCCCACAACATCACGAGCCCTACACCTTCATGAAAACACTAGGTCTTTCATCTCAGGGCCATAGGACGATACGTCCGACATACAGTCCAACTGCCTCACGGCCACGTAGATCGCAGCCATCTTCATCGCATGGATCACAGCCATCTGCATCGCATGGATTGCATCCATCCATGTCACACTCACTCGGGTCACAACATCAGTATCACAGCCACTTGAGGTCCATCCAGTTATGTCGCATTCACAGGGATCCCATCCATCTTCATTAGCGACTCCATCTATTTTAGGTTTTCGCCTGCGAGGTAGTAGCTCTGACCCCCTACACTGTCCACACATGCCTATGATATACATGCTTCAGACTATTATGATGATGATGGTGAGGAGGAGCATTATGATCAATATGGTCGGATCATCATAGTCCCTGGGGTGATCGGTAAGAGTTATTTGTTATTTTTGCATTTATTGTTTTGTAAAGTTTTTACTAAGATATTAATGTGTTTTTATTATTAAATTGCAGGTTCATCCCGAGTAATAAGACTACGAGGATAATCGTCAAAGCCATTAGAAAGTTTTATGATGGCCCTTATGCGACTTGGATTGATTTACCATTCTCGCCGAATGAGCAAATTTTCAATCAATGTAAGGTATAAATATTATTTTAAATAGTTTAATAATTTATATTTATGATATTTCTTGTTTAATATTTAACTTTTGAAATATAGAGCAAGTACGTATGGGAATACCGCTATAGCACAGAAGTGGCTGTAAATTTTCATTACAAAGCTCGCAAGCGATTGTCGCATACTTTCTCCGAAGCTAGAAAGAAGAACAAGAAGCCTGACTGGTTACTTCAAAATTTATGGGATGATTTGCAAAGGCTATGGCTTACCGCAAAGTTCTTAGAGAGAGCAAAAAAGGAAAGAAAACTCGTGCATCTGAGAAGGGAGGCTCCTTGCACACTGGAGGTGCGGTCAACCTAGGGATAATAAAAAGAAGATTGGTACGTAATTGCTTAAATTATTTTAATTTTCAAAGTATATCTATTCAGTTTATTAACTAAATTAATTTGTTTTCAGTAAAAGAAGTTGGGGCGTCCAATGAACCATGATGAGCTATTCAAGGAGACGCATATTGTAAAGAAGAAGAAAGAGATTGGTCAAGAAAGGTGGGTCGAGGACCGAGCCTCAACTGTATATGTAAGGTTTAACTTTTCTTTAAGTATTTTAATTTACTTTTATATAAATTTTGAAATACTAATTCAATTTAAATTATAAAAAAAAGGTCGCTACCAAACTAATATGGAGGAATTCATTCGCACTCAGTCAATTGGTGAATCGGGCGAGCCAACCCAACCTTCAGACGAGGATGGTGAAAGAATATGGATGGAGTCTGCTGGCGGTCCAAAATGGGGGAAGGTATACGGGGTTCCTATTAAAAAGTTCCATCGATATAAGTGTGGAATGCCAGGAATAGGGACTTCCTCGCAAGGCGAACAACTTAATGGGGATAGCCTCTCCACTATGCAGGAGACTGTGATAAAGCTCACATCCGAGCTAGAAGCGGCCAAGGAAAGAGAAAGGGCTAGAGATGCTCAATTCCTTGGCATGCAAGCTTAGATCAGAACTCTCCTATCTACTGGAGCTTTTCCGTTACCCTGGTCTCGTGAGTCATCGCCAGAGGCTCGACTTGAACGTGAGTGTTCCTTCCGTCCTCCCCATGATCGTTCCTCCCGTCCTCCTCGTGGTCGTTCTTCACGTCCTCCACAAGACCCTTCTTGACACCGTCTTTTAGATGAAAGTTCATCAGACAGTGATGATGATGTTGTACAAAACACTTTTTGACGTATATATACTTTGAACTAGACAAATAGAACCGGTTCTAAACTAGTTGTAATAAGTTTTAACTTGGTTTTGGATTTTTTAGTTCTATTGAACTTTAATTTGTTAGTTTTAATGTATTTATTGAATTGTGTTGTTGTTATTTAGGGATTTTGGTATGCTGGCAGGTGGTGTAGCTGCCAAAACAGGCATTTTATGCTAAAATTAAAACCCAAAAACCAACCAAAGTTGGTCGGTATCTAATTAAAAATAATTTTCTGTTGATTAGCGACCAAGGTTGGTCGCTTAATTTTTTAAAAATTAAAAATTACCGACCAAAGTTGGTCAGTTAATGAACAAGGATTACCCAGATTTCTACTTTACCGACCAACTTTGGTCGGTATGGTAAAATTTTAATTTTAAAAAAAATATATATTTACTTTACCGACCAACTTTTGTCGCTAATTTTTAAATTTTAATAATTAATAAAATAACGTAATTTAAATACACCGACCAACTTTGGTCGGTAAAATTAAAATTATTAAAATATACTTTGGTCGGTATATGCTTTAAATTGTACAGTTAGTCCTTTTACCTTTGCGATCAACCTTGGTCGGTAATTGGCGACCAACCTCGGTCGGTATACTAAAGCAACCACCAAAATAGCGACCAAGCCTGTTTGGATGCGTTTTGGTCTGTAATTTGCCTAAACAGATCAACGTTAATCGCTTTTTATGGTCGCTAATTAGCGGATTTTTAGTAGTATAAATATGAGGCGGGTCGGATGATTTATCCTTTTTTGCATTACCTATTTTCAAGCCGCTCATATTCGACTGGCCCTCCCGTTTGTCACCCCTATTTTTGAGTAACTTCCCTATAGCCTTATCTTTTCCAACAGGTCGAGTCAGTCCATGCGAACGATCCATGACCCAATATCCAACACATACTGTTAGTTATATTTGTTTATCAAACCCTAAGTAAACATACGCGTTAGAAATAAAGGCTTCAATCTAGCTCATGCTAGAAATATTTGAGGAATTTGATGCTTAAATAACATTGCCACAACGGATTACTCCATCCATCTCAAATGATCTGTCATGTTTCTCTTTTATAAGGCCCTTAAAAATTATTAATTATAAGAGTTTTTTTTTTACTATTTACCCTTAATTATGTCTTAAAATATAATCTATCTTCATTAAATATTTATTCGATTTATGTATCATTTCCGTCTTCTAGAACAATTATACAATTCTAAAATAATAAATAATTTGAGACAACTATTTTTAGAAACCACAAAAAATAATTTGAAATAGAGGGAGTAAATTATTTTTCACAACATGTCTAGCATAATTAATAACTACTCCCTCCTGTCTACTCTAATTGATTTTTTGGACCTTTTTTTGTGGTTCACAATATTTGATTTCTTAAGATATCAAGAAAGAGTTTAACTTCTTCTTTTTTTCCAAAGTTACCCTGGGAATAAAGAGCCTAGGAGTACTTGTTACTACCTCCGGTTCACAATAAGTGTCCAATTTACTTTTACCACGCCCATTAAGAAAATACTAAATTCTATACAAAATATCTATTATGACTAAACTACCCCTACTTAATATGTGAGGAGTAAGAAAACGTTTTAGGGATATGTACATAGGGGTTATTTTATAAAAACAAATTAAATTCTTTCTTGATTACATAAGTGGACACTTATTTTGAACCAAAATAAAAAAGTAAATTGGACACTTATTATGAACCGGAGAGAGTATATTTTCTATTAATAAATTGAGGTTAGTATAGTCAATTTTATTATTAATTAATGTTAAAAAGTGGATTCCTTAATATGAGTGAAAATAACCAAAAAATTAAATCAAAGTGGAATGGATGGAGTATTTAAAAAGATCTTTTGTTTGTCTATTCTTGGTTCTTGCAGTTGCTCTTTTATGTGATGACCCGCCATGTCATCATGACACATAGGTGCCACTTGGCATATATTTTTGCCATATGGGATGGTTACATAAGTTAGGGAAAGATCTTGGTGGAATATTCTAGAAATATGGAGAATTTCCTTGGAAATGTTCTAGATATTTATGCATTTGTAGGAAGGTTCTAGAGAAATATAGAGGTTTCCTTAGGAAGATCCTAGAACCTTATAGAATTGTTAGGAGTCCTTAGAAAAATCTAGTAGTGTAGAATATTCGAGAGAAGGGACTTAGTTGTAAATATGGAAGGACTTGTAGAACAATTATTATCTACATACTAGCCCCTAGGTGATTAGTATAAATAGGGGCATCCATTTGTAATTCATCAATGAAGCAAACAATTCAAGTTCTCTTTAATACAAAGATTCCTTTAACAATTCTCTTGTGTTCTTTCTTCCATTCTCTTAGCGATCTTGAGTGTAGTAAGGCTGACTTGGCATGGCAAGAACGTGAGCAAGTTGTGCAAGATCGTGAGCGAGTTGTCAAGTGCCGCATGTGTACTTAGTTAAAAACTAAGGACATGACAATGTGGTATCAGAGCGAAGGTTTCAACTAAGGGAATGGCGAACGACGGAGAAATTAACGCTTCTAACACCCAAGCCAACGTCATCCAGGATGCTGCTGTTAAGAGCGGTCATGGCAAAAAGAGGAATTCCACCAATAAGAGACAAGAGGTGCCACCCGAGGTTGTGCCAAACGAAGATCTTATATACCAAGAACCATCTACCACTGAGGCGGGTGAGGATGAATTGGAGGTCCTGCCCGAGGACGTCTCGCTCGGTAAAGAGTGGGTGATGAAGATGAACGCGGGGATGGACGCGTGGAGATCTTTGGCCAACGCTTGGGGAAGGTGGAAGGAACCCTTAGCATTCTTGAAGGGCACACTCTTGAAGAGATTGAGAGTATCCTAAATGACTTGGAGGGACGTACATAGACCGAGATGGAACTAAGGCAAACCATAATTGCCTTAGAGTGCAGACTCATGGAGGCTTTGAGTACTATCAATGTTATGAAGGCAAATATAGATTCACTCGAGGAGAATCTCAATGCTGGTGTGACCGAGGAAACCAACAATGTTGTGGTGATGAGAGATGCCAAGATTGAGGCTCCCAAACCACCAGTGTTCAAAGGTGTTCGTGATGCACAATAAGTGAAAAACTTCCTTTGGCACTTGGAGAACTACTTCAGGCACGACAAAGTGAGGGACGACGAGGCCAAGATCAACACTGCAGAAATGTACCTCTCCGAGACTGCCATGCTTTGGTAGAGAAGGAAGATGGACGATGTGGATAAAGGTCTATCTGCTATTAGCACATGGGATCAGTTCAAAGCCGAGTTCAAGCGATAGTTCTTTCCAAACAATGTTTTGTACGAGGCAAGGCGCAAGCTTAGGGAATTGAAGCAAACAGGGAGCATATGTAACTATGTCAAGAAGTTCACTACCCTTATGCTTCAAATCCCCAACCTAACCAATGATGACTTTTTGTTCCACTTCATGGACGGGTTGCAAAATTGGGCTAAGCAGGAATTGCAACGCCGACAAGTGACTGATATAGACCAAGCCATAGTGGAGGCCAAATCATTAATGGATTTCAGGCATGACAAGCACGACAAAGGCAATGGCAAGGAGTCAAAAGGTTAAAAATGTCAAAGGTGGGCGAGATCGTGGCAAAGGCAAGGAGATGCATCAACAATACCCCAAGACTCAAGATTCCAAAAAGTTGAGTGGTCGTCAGGGCTACGCCGAGAAGAAGGCACAGGCCGAGAAGAAGGGATGCTACATATGTGGAGGACCGCACGGCTTCAGTAATTGTCCCGACCTAAAGAGCCTCGGCGCCATAGTCCATGAACGAAAAGAGCAGCCGCAAGGAGAGAGTTAGGGAACCGCATAGTTGGGTATGATCGGATTATATGGTGTTGTCACAAATCAAGTTATCCAACCTACCGAGAGTGGAAATCAGTACGTGGATCTCACCATTAACAACAAAATCGCTCGTGCAATGATGGATAATGGAGCAACTCATAATTTTGTGACTGAGGCTGCGGCAAAGAGACTAGAATTGAAGCTTGCTCCAACCAACTCTCGCGTCAAGACCGTGAATGCCGAGGTACAAAATGCTCGTGGGGTAGCTAATGGAGTAGGTGTCAAATTGGGAGCTTGGAAAGGTATGACAAACTTTACCGTAACTTCTATGGATATCTTTGACATCATACTGGGGCAAGAGTTCTTTAGAAATTGTCATACTTTGATCGACCCCTACCTCCAACGTCTCCTGGTTATGGAGTGAGAAGGAGCTTGCATGGTACCTACAATGAATATGCTACACGGACAGATCCAAGCACAAATCTCAACTATGCAGGTTGTCAAGGGGATCAAGAACGGGGAGCCACCGTTTGTGGCAACCATTGCAAGTCTAGAGGAAGACAAGATTTTTCAAGAGACATTGCCGCCTTGCATAGAGAAATTGCTTGAGGAAAACAAAGATGTCATGCCCGAGGAGTTTCCTAAGCACTTGTCGCATAGGCGAGAGGTGGATCACAAGATTGAGTTGGAGCCAAGGTCTAAGCCACCTGCATTTGCCCCATATCGTATGGAACCACCCGAGCTAGATGAGATCAAGAAACAATTGAAAGAGTTGTTGGATGCTGATCATATTCGCCCATCAAATGCACCTTTCGGTGCACCAGTATTGTTCCAGAAGAAGAAGGATGGATCGCTGCGCTTGTGCATAGACTAACGAGCACTTAATAAGGTTACAGTGAAGAATAAGTACCCAATCCCGCTCATTGCTGACTTATTCGATAGACTTGGGCAAGCCAAGTACTTTACCAAGGTGGATCTTCGAAAGGGCTACTACCAGGTTCGCATTGCTGAAGGGGATGAGCCAAAGACAGTATGTGTGACGATATATGGAGTCTTTGAGTGGTTGGTGATGCCCTTTGGCTTAACCAATGCACCGGCCATATTTTGCACCCTTATGAACAAGATTTTTCATCTCTACCTTGATCAGTTCGTGGTAGTTTACCTAGATGACATAGTCATCTACAACAACACCTTGGAGGAACACATGGAGCACTTAAGGAAAGTTTTCCAAGTCTTGCGGGAGAACGATATATACATAAAGAGGGAGAAGTGCGAGTTTGCACAATCAAAGGTGCACTTCTTGGGCCATGTCATTAGCAATGGCAAGCTACGCATGGATGAGGCTAAGGTACGTGCTATCCAGGAGTGGGAGGCACCTACAAAGGTAACGGAGTTGAGATCCTTCCTTGGCCTTGTTAACTATTATCGTCGATTCATCA
>MU683268.1:89770-106396 GCA_026770625.1 Nicotiana glauca
CTTAAGGCAGCTGTAACAGAGGAGCCAGTCTTGGCGTTACCTGACTTTGCCAAGACATTTGAGGTGCACACAGATGCCTCAGACTTCGCCATTGGGGGTGTCCTAATGCAGGATAAACATCCCATAGCATTTGAGATCCGGAAGTTAAATGAGACGGAGCAGCGTTACACGGTGCAAGAGAAGGAAATGATTGCCATTGTGCATTTCCTTCGTACATGGCGACATTATCTGCTCGGGTTGGTTCGTGGTCAAGACCGACAATGTGTCTACTAGCTACTTTCAGACGCAGAAGAAGCTCACACCAAAATAGGATAGGTGGAAAGACTTCTTGGCCGAATTTGATTATGTGCTAGAGTACAAGTCGGGCAAAGGTAATGTTGTAGCTGATGCCTTGAGCCAGAAAGCCGAGCTTGCTGCCATCACTTCAGCAACTTGGGACATCCGTGAGGCTATAAAAGAAGGCATTCAACATGATCTGGCAGCCAAACAACATATTGAGTTAGCCAACCAAGGCAAGACGAGACATTTTTAGGTAGAAGATGGCCTATTGCTTACCGTGGGTCGGCAGGTCTACGTGCCTAAGTTTGGAGATATTAGACAGCGGATCATAAGGGAGAGTCATGATATAATGTGGGTTGGTCATCCAAACCAACATCGCACCAAGGCCTTGGTTGAGTCAGTCTACTATTGGCCACGCATGCGAGATGATATAGAATGTTATGTTCAGACTTGTCTCGTATGTCAGCAGGACAAGGTTGAGCATCAACAACCCGGCGGACTTTTGGAGCCACTACCAGTTACAAAGCGTCCATGGGAGAGAGTGACTATGGAATTTATCACTTGCCTACCAGAGTCTGAAGGTTATGGTACTATTATGGTGGTCGTGGATAGATTTTCCAAATATGCCACCTTCATGCCCGCCTCACCAGGCTGCACAGCCAAGGAAGCCGCCAAGCTATTCTTTAAGAACGTGGTGAAGTATTGGGTCTTACCAAGGCATATAATCAGTGATCGAGACCCCCACTTTACTGGAAACTTTTGGAGAGAGTTATTCGACATACTTGGCACGGAGCTGCACTTTTCAACTAGTTTCCACCCACAGACGGATGGACAAACGGAACGAGTCAATGACTTACTAGAATGCTACTTGAGGCATTATGTAAGCATGCATCAGAAAGATTGGGCAAGGCTCCTAGACATCGCCCAATTCTCTTATAACTTGCAGCAGAGTGAGTCCACGGGGCGGACACCATTTGAGCTAGCCACAGGCCAACAACCACAAACTCCATATTCGTTACCAGTTGTGTTCGAGGGAAAGAGTTTGGGGGCTTATCATATGGCCAAAGGTTGGGAGGAGCAGCTTGACACTGCTAAGTCCTACTTGGATAAGGTATCTAAGAAGATGAAGAAGTTTGCGGACCGTAAACGGCATCCCGCGGATTATAGAGTTGGGGACATGGTCATGGTGAAGTTTAACCCAAGACAGTTCAAAGAACTACGAGGCATGCATCAGAATTTGATTCGCAAGTATGAGGGGCCATTTAAGATTGTCGCCAAGGTAGGAAATATTTCATACAAGCTTGACATGTCATCGTATCTTAAGATCTACCATGTCTTCCATGCTAGCATGCTTAAGCCATATCATGAAGATAAGGATGATTCGAGTAGGGGTCAATCAAGTCGAGCGCCTATGACTATCACCGCCTTGCATGATCGAGAGATTAAGGTTATCATAGATTACCACGCCAGGCGAAAACAAGGGCAAAAAGCCACCGCTATGTTCCTCGTCCATTGGAAAGGGCAATCACCGGAGGAGGCCACATGGGAACAATATGAAGACTTGTGGCAATTGAAAGATAAGATCCAAGAGTTTATGCAGCAATATTGCGCCGCAGTCGTCGCAATATTAGTTGGGGGAGAGTGTGGTGACCCACCATGTCATCATGCCACATAGGTGCCACTTGCCATATATTTTTGCCATATGGGATGGTTATATACGTTAGAGAAAAGATCTTGGTAGAATATTCTAGAACTATGGAGAATTTCCTTGGAAATGTTCTAGATATTTATGCATTTGTAGGAAGGTTCTAGAGAAATATAGAGGTTTCCTTAGGAAGACCCTAGAACTTTATAGAATTGTTAGGAAAGTCCTTAGAAAAATCTAGTTGTGTATAATATTCGAGAGAAGGGGCTTAGTTGTAAATATGGAAGGACTTGTAGAATAATTATTATTTACATACTAGCCCCTAGGGGATTAGTATAAATAGGAGGCATCCATTTGTAATTCATCAATCAAGCAAACAATTCAAGTTCTATTTAATACAAAGCTTCCTTTAACAATTCTCTTGTGTTCTTTCTTCCATTCTCTTAGCGATCTTGAGTGTAGTAAGGCTGACTTGGCATAGCAAGAACGTGAGCAAGTTGTGCAAGATCGTGAGCGAGTTGTCAAGTGCCGCACGTGTACTTAGTTAACAACTAAGGATGTGTCATGGCCCGGATTTCCCACCCTCTGGAGTCGTGATGGCGCATACTACTAGGAGCTAGGCAAGACAACTCAATTCACTTCTTTTAGCAATTTTCGACCATTTAATAAAAGCAAAACATAATATGATAAAGCGGAAGTCTTAAATATAAATAACTAAAAGCAAGTGCGAAAATTCAATTACAAACTCTTCCCAAGACTGGAGTCATTAACTCACGAACGCCTATAGAATACTAAACACAAGGTCTGAATAAAACACAATACTGTTTGTTCCGGTACAAGAATAACAAACGAATAAAAAGATAGAAGAAACTACGGGCCATGCGGATGTCAGCAAGGCTACCTCAAAATCTCTGGACTGAAGTCAACTCCCGAATCCGCTACTGCTGTCCAAAAGTTGCTGCCCCGGCAGCATTTATGGAGTTGATGAACCGAGTGTTCAGGCCTTATTTGGACTTGTTCATGATAGTCTTTAATGATGATATCCTAGTGTACTCCCGCAGCCAGGAGGAGCACGAGCAGCACCTCGGAGTGGTTCTTCAGACTCTGAAGGACAGTCAATTATATGCTAAGTTCTCGAAGTACAAGTTCTGGTTGAGTTCGGTTGAATTTATGGGTCACGTCGTATCGGCAGAGGGTATTCAGGTGGACCCGAAGAAGATTGAGGCACTCAAGAACTAGCCTAGACCAGCATCAGCAACGGAGATTCGGAGTTTCTTGGGGTTAGCAGGCTACTACCGTCGGTTCGTGGAGGGGTTTTCATCTATTGCAACCCCGATGACCAGATTGACCCAGAAGGGTATCCAGTTCAGCTGGTCAGATGAATATGAGGCGAGCTTTCAAAAGCTCAAGACAGCTCTGACTACAACACCGAGTTTTGGTTAACAACTAAGGACGTGACATTTAGCTCTTTAATAAATTCCCCATAGTGTTCGAGTCGCTTGCATATTGGCAATAAAGGAGTAGTGCAAATACACTTTGGGTAAATACATACATTTGAGCTTTTCTAGATGTATGTGGCTTTTTGGTTATGTCAGATTAATTCTTTTATGTTAAATTTAAGACCCGTTTGGAAATATATTCTCAAATATTTTTTGAAAAAGCTGATTTGGTTGAAGTTTTATGTGAAATTAAAAATGTGTTTAGACATGAATTTTGGTCATTTTTTACATGTTAAAAAGTCCTTTTTCCACTAAAAAATCCCAAATGGTGATGATTTGGCTCAAAAAGAGGTCTTAAGCTATATTTGGGATTTGATATTTTGGTTTTCTAACATCTTCCAAAAACTAGAATAATATAAACAAACACATATTTGAATTTTTTATTTGAAAAAAAACTTCCAAAAGCTATGGCCAAACGCCTCCTTATTATCTTGAAGTTCTAATTTCTGGAACAAATTCCACGGTAATAAGTTTTTCCTTTTTTTCTTTTCGGGTCATAGGCTGTATTTTCAAGCATTGGAGAAATATGAAGAGGTGATTGGAGAAATATCTCTAGGTATAAAATAGCACGGGCTAACCAGTTTTCGGAATGGTCATTCAAAAATAGCTAGCATTTGCCAAGTCAATGGAAAATAGCTACTATTTTGCTGCAACAGAGACTGATCCACCATAATAAAAAAAATTAAAGTTCGGTGCACCTGTGTACGAACTTCCAGCATATTATGCTGGACCGGCAAAGTATACTGGAATTCCAGTATATTATTCTGAGTATTTTTTAGATTTTGAACAGTGTTTTCGTTCAGATTTATCTTTATATAAAAAGTGGCTAAATTTTGATAACTTTTAAAATTGTGGCTACTTTTTAAGGGAAATTTTCATAAAGCACTATCTTTTAGTAGTAATTAGCCATTTATATATTCCATTTGCTATATTACGGATTATAGATACCTTTTATGTGGTTATAAGATGTATTTGATGTATTTTAGCTATTGTATTCATGAATACAGTAGCAAAAATAGGCGTGAATTAGGGAAGTCCAGCTAATCAGTTGTTGTATTCGAGTGTATTCGACTGTTCATGGAGTGAAACATGGGATTACAGCTGGACAGATTATTGTATTTGTCTGTATTCGATTGTATTCACGGCGTGAAATAAGGGATGAAACTATTTTTAAAAGGGAAAGTGAATCAATTAACATAATAAACTCCTAATATAACTCAACAAACTCAATTATAACACACAAATTTTGTATTTTCAGTTATAAAAAAGATTCTCAACCGAAAAATACCCCAAAAATATTGCAATCTTTAGAAAAATTATATAATACATCTGAATACATAAATTATATTGATTAAAAACTTATGATTACATTCATGGCATATAGCGAGACAGTGAATACAATGAAATACATAGAATACAGCAGGATATATTGAAATATAATGAGAAAAAAAGACAGTGAATGCAATGAAATACATGGAATACAACGAGATACATTAAATTACAATGACAAAAATGACAATGAATACAATGAAATACATGAAAATACATTGACATATATTAACAGAAAATCATCCTACAACATCCATATCTCAATTTTTTCAATTGACAGGGACGGTATTCACGATATCATAGATCCGCCGTCTTTCCATCCCTAATCTCCGTGCAACATCATCAAGCCATATGGTTTCAATACCTTCCCGATTGTATAAGCTCAAAAAATTGGAACATAGGAGACCGAGAGACTTCTGTTTACGACAATAAGTAGATCTAGAATCTTTTGAAGGATCTGAAGCTAACGACATAATTGTTTTCTTTGAGGAACTTGATTCAACTGTGTGTTTGCGTGTATGGCCAAACTTTGTAAGGATTCTGAAATGGAATCGATATAAAAGAGAGAGAAAACTCCTCTCAAAGTAGACAGAGAAGAGGAAGAGTATCGAAAATTTTAATGGGATGGGGAAGAAAATGGGATGTATCAAAGTAGAGAGAGAAAGAAAACACTATAACTGATTAGCGTATTTAGTGGCTTAGGGCTAGGAGGTAACCAAAATTGAATATTTTGCTATAAACCTTAAAAGTTATCTATAGAATATAATTTTTTTAATGATATTTATTTAAAATAAATAAGGTGTTAACCTTTGTTATAGGAGGTAAAAATTCCATTTTTGAATGACCACTTATAAATCTGGCTATTTTTTAATTTCTACCATATTATTGGTGTCTAGAACGCTATGTAGCTATTCACGTTGCTTGGTGGGCTCGGAATACCCGACAATTCAATTTATAGCCATAGTGGATTAATCGTACTTTGGGTCGGAGATTATTTCAAATGCTGCCTAGCAGAGATGTGATTATTTAAAGTGGATTCTCTTTATTGTAGTAGATGTCGAACCTGGTGTATTGATTCTTTTTCACCAAATATGATGTGATCCGTTCAAGATCAAAGATGTCTTCGTTCTTGATGTAACTTATAAGAGCTCTTGACATGAATTGGTAAGATTTTTATTTCTTTTCTCTCCACCCAAGTGTCTGTGAAACTATCATGCCTCCAAATAGTGAAATTCTGGAAATCAAAATCAATCTACATTAGTGTGCTCAAGACATTACAAAAGCACCATCAAAATCTCTCCCTTCATCTTACTGATGACATTTATATCCAAGATTCAGAATTTAATTGCATTTGGTTTATTTGATCCAAAAATTGTGTTTCATTAGATTCACCTATTCAAATAATTAAAAAGGAAGCGCTGGAGCCTGATTTTTATTGAAAAATGTTGAAGGAAATTGATTGTTTAATTTCCCCGTATTTTGATTTAGATGGTGAAGAATGAGATGATGTTGTAACAAGATTAAAGGATTTCTGTCGGAGCCTATGCTAGATTGACCTTTGCCTGGTGCAACTTTGTAGTTCATGGCTTAGAAAAAGACCATGATGTTATTGACGATTAATTCCAGTGATGACAAAAGTTGGCACAAAGAAATATATCCTTGATGATACTTTAGGTTAGTTGGTATTTTTTTTTTTTTTTTTTTTTTTTTTTTTTGCCTTAACTGAACGATTACTTGATTGAGACATATTACATGGCACATGAAAATATTAGTGTGATTACTTAAACAATTCATTTAAATAGGGACAAACTCCAGAACCTCTAAGCAAAATGACTAAATTGTACATTTGAGGCGCGCTTAAGCTCAGAGAAGTTCAAGATACGCACTTCGCCTTATTTATGTTGCGCTTCAAAGTAGGCAAGGGACTAAGGTGTTGGCCTCATTGCCGAAAAGTTCCTTGACACTGTCCCCTCCTCTCCTTTCTTGGTATGTATAGCATGTCCTTAAACAACATTTTCATAAATAAGTGCTTTCTAAGGGGCTTTGACAGTTCTCAACATGTTTAGCAGTGTACGAAATGAACTGGTGAATTCTTGTTTAATTATTAAAAGTAGTTTCTCAAGTTTAAAAAGTTATTACATAAATGGGGGCAAGTGCACAGATAACCATTTTCAAGCATGCTATTTAGGAGTTAGCAAATCTTAATTTCAAGACAACTCAGAACACTTTTGTCCTAAAAAATTGAACTGGAAATTCCGGCCAATCTAATGCAGGTATGGCCAAAAACACCAAAAAAGAAGGGAAAATGACATTGTATAACTGCTCTCAAAATCAACCTATTTGCCTGTTTCCCTTTGTGTATAGCCCCACTCTGATCCCTCCTCAACCCCTATTACCTTTTTAACTGGAGGAAGGAAGATGGGAGCTAAACTTTTTTCTGTTTCTCCGACTTGTCACTTAGGAAGCATATATATTTCAATGAAAGCGCATGCTTTGGCTTGTGAGAATCAACCATCACATTTGGTCTAGCCACCAGACTCAGTTTTGGGACAAAAGCAGAGCATAACTAGAAGACTATGTACCAAATGTAACTTGCACAAAAGTAGAGCATAACCAAACGCATACAGTGGTGAATCACAGACTAGAAGTATTTGTTCAAAGGCGCATAACACATCTGAATTTAATTCTACAAACTGTACCAAAAGTTCCTTGTGTAACCGACGTCTGATCCATGCAATTCCAACATTACAAATTCACCAAGATGCAGATCAATGAACAACTGGCTTTAAAGGATGTGCTCTTAGTTTCGACATATCCAAGTTTGCATCCAGCTCTTCATCTAATTCCCCAACTACACTTCTGCAACAATGAAGGAAACAAAACTAATAAGGAATACAGTTATTCTTATTATTTGCAAATCAGTATAAGCAACCCGTGTCTATTCTTTTAATATATGATGGGGAAGCAAACAAAATACGTACATGTTGTCCCCTCTTATGATATAAAGACCTAACACGAGCTGTTGTACACCTTCCTGCATATAAAAGCTAGGATTAATACCACTCAGTATATCAAGGATTAACAAATAAACCACTATTTGAATGAGAAAGAAGGCAAACAGAATCAAAGTAAAAATATGAATCTCCAACAACAAACACTGTTCCAATCTGTGCATCTATGTTTCGCCTATAGTGGTTAAGGGGCTGATAGCAGGGACATCCAACTTGCATATAAAAAAATACCCAACCCAATTGTCTGATTAAGCAAAACAGCAGATTCATTAGGTTTTTTATCCATAAAGGAGTTTACTCAAAATTGCAGAGAACAAATAAATGAATTCATTCCAGTAACATTGGAAAAACTACAAGATGGTCTAGTGCCCTTTGTCAATGACCGTGTCAAGAAACCAGAAAGCATGTCAGTTTGTAATATGTAGGCACATTCCCATGAGACAAATTCCGACTTAGATGCAGAATAGTGCTAGGTACTCTTTCTAGCTTATATTCTTCGGAGCTGAAGGTACCACCTTGAGCAACAATGCTGGAATTGACATATAATGATTAAAACAAATTCTGGTGGAACCGTGTACCAACTGTGGGCAATAATTAGCAGAATGTATATATATTGGATGACACTTTTCATGGTTGCTCAAATAAAGAAACACTATGCCATGAAAGGTTTAGACATTATTGAAATCTCAAAGGGGTTAAGTTAAAAGAAAGACCTTTGTTGAATACACCCTCTCATGAGATTCATCGAGAATCAAATTTGTAGCCTGGTCAAATCCTCTCAAAACTCCCTGGACAAAGAACCAACTGATCAGCAAAATAACATTCTCCTCTCTAAGATTTACAAAAACAGGCAACTGAATACAACTCACCACTATATTTCGCCCATCATTTGTGATAACTGAGATGGTTTCTGGAGCACCAAAAGAAAGAAAACGAAGAGTGTTATTCTATTAAAATATGTGCTAATTTCTGGACAAAAATATGTGTTAATTTCATAAAGAAAACAAATAGAATTAAAAAAGAATACATACGATCGACAAGAGACTCAAGCCCAGGTCCACTAGCCATGTTGCCAAATCAGAAGCAATTTACTTGTCAGATCTTACAGTAGACTGATGCTTAAACCTACAAAAGTCACAAAGCAAGTTAGCAAGTACGATAACATTTTAAAGAAGAAATGAAAAATACAGACCAAAAAACGTTTAATGATCAGAAGGTGAACATCGAAGTGCTGTGTACCAAATAATTAGCAGTCTAAGAAACTTAGGGCCAGGCATTTAGGGGTCGTTTGCTTTGAATATGGCTTATGCCAGTATAAGTTATGATGGGATTGTTTTTTATCCATTGTTTGGAATGTTGTATTAAATATGACAATTGCATAATTTGTAAGAAGAATGTATAACTTATACCGGTGCTAATTAACCCACCCTCTATAAGGTATAAGTTATCCCGGTGTTAATTTTAATCATGGGATAACTTATACCTGGTTTGCTAACCAAACAAAGTATTAAGGTGGTATTAAAATTTTATACCAGCACTATACCTTCGTACACCTCATACCAAACTACCCTTTATCAGTCGGCTGGGATGATATGACTCACCGAACAAATCAATCAAAGAGGCATTTAAGCTCACTTTTTGTGTATCATAGAATATTAACCTTCATTCTCATGACAAAATGCACCCAAAAACAAACAAAAGTTCCCAATCTCTTTTGTATTATCAGATATCTCAATCTCCTTTGCTTCTCTTTTTTGCTAATTATCATTTCAATTTAGATAGTTTTATCTCCAGACTCCAGCTTCAATTAGACAATAACCCAACACTTTAAAAAGTATCCCGTAAAATAAAATGAAAGATGAAGGCAAAAATGTACTCTGTAAAAGCCATATATAAACCCTGCTGAGATAGAAATCAAGAATGAATGTTACAAACTACTATTCTTGTGATTTCAACTGTCATTACAAGATCTGAAAGTGCGGTGGAGATGATGTAAAATGTATAAAAAATTTCACTGAAGTAGATACATATAAAAAGGAAATAGAAACATACAATTCGATTCGCGCAAAACGTCGAGAAGTTCGCTGCAGAGAAGACGACAGCGGAGCACAAGTTTAGTTTTTAGGGCATATATAGCAGAAATGGTGGGCAAGGTAGTAGCGGGTCGAATTTGGATCGATCTGATTCTAGTTTATCCAGCCCACTAAAATGAATATGGGCCTGGGCTAAAGTCTTTCGATTTAAATTGGGCAAAGTGCATCATAGCCAAAATATCATGGTATAGCCAGTTTTCACACTGGTCAATGAAAAATAGCCAGTGTTTACCAAGTCAATAAAAAATAGCTACTATTTTGCTGCAATAGGACCGGTCCAGTATAATATACGGGAGTTGTGGTGCATTTATGTACGAACTCCAGCATATTATGCTGGACCGGTATACTTTGCTAACTCCTGTAAAATTTGCGGGAGACTGGAGCACCAGTGCTCCAAACTCCAGTATATTATACTGGACAATTATACTTGCTGGAACTCCCATAAAATTTACTGGAGTTCCAGTATAATTATGCTTGAACTCCCGTAAAATTTGCAGGAGTTCCAGCATAGTTATCATGGAACTCCCGTAAAATTTACTGGCGTATTTTTCCAGATTTTGAACAGTATTTTCGCTCAGATTTAAAGTGGCTAAATTTCGATGACTTTTGAAACTTGGCTATTTTTCAATGACCAGTGGTAAATCTGGCTATTTTTTAATTTCTCCCCACTTTTGGGGCTGCTATTTAATGAGAAAATCTCACTTTATACCTATTAGGCCCAAACTATTTACCTTTTAATACCCATCCCCAAACTATTTACCCTGCCTACCCAGTCGGCCCAATCTATTTACCCGGCCCCCATATTTCACGCGGCCCAATCTACCCATCTATCCCTTATCTTCGATCCAGCCCATTCTTCCCACGATCTACCCATCTCTCCCTTATCTTCGATACAGCTCATTCTTCCCACGCTTTCCTTCTTTCTCTATCAGTTAACACAGTACACTTTTCATAACTCCATAGCCAACCGATGAGAACGCAAAAGTGAAACACATTCGAGTTGTAATTTTTTTCTTCCGATTCCATTCTATCTCTTCGTCTAGTACCTAATTTTGGGTGACATTTTTGCTTTGGGTGAATTTTTTGCTTCTGAAAGTACATTTTAGTGGAAGTGGGTTTTCAAAATCATAGGATTTTTATGTTTTCCTTTGTACTTTTGTGAATCAATGTCTATGGGTTGTTGTTTTCTCTATGGGTCGGAAGAGTTGTGCGCGTAGATGGTGGCGCTTTGGACAATATCATTCTTCAAAACAAGTAGCTGCTGAATACGTTGCCTCAGCCATGTCTGGGCCTAGTTTTTCCTTATTTTTTTATTCTCAGTCTCCACTTAGTCGTACCCCTAGCAGTAATCATGTTAAAAACACAACTGAAAATATAGAATTAGAGGGTGGAAA
Organism: Nicotiana glauca; assembly: GCA_026770625.1. Classification (NCBI taxonomy): domain Eukaryota; kingdom Viridiplantae; phylum Streptophyta; class Magnoliopsida; order Solanales; family Solanaceae; genus Nicotiana; species Nicotiana glauca. The sequence continues at coordinate 101,021 of MU683268.1, forward strand.
AGGCAAAAATATTAATGTCGCGTCAGTCGATGAAACTCCCTACCTGTCATTACCCGACACAAATTCCGAACCAGTCATAGGAGGTGTATCTGTGACTGATAAGGGAAAATGTAAAGTTGTTGAGGATTCTGAGTTATGGGGAAGCCGACGTGAATCCGTGCCTGAAATAGAGACTCAACCAGTAGATGTTGATTATAGCAATAATTCTCTGTTAAAGAAGAGGAAAATTGGGGTCGCACCCAAGAAGGTAATTTTCTTACAATTATGATCTTTGCGTTTTTTAATGTATAATACATTGTTATTTTTTTATTTCCTGTTATGCTTTTGTATTATATTATAGTTATAGTCAGTTGTGTTAATTTTTTTAATTAAATAGACAGATTAAATTAATGTTCTGCTTGAGGTTTAAAAAAATGGTCGTCGATTCACTAGTGCTGTCAATTAGTAGCTGTTGTTGTCAACCAAATTTATTGAAGCTAGAGTTCCTCTGTGTGATTTCTGATTTTCAGCTTTGCATTAGATGATTTTGTACGTGATCTAGTGTTTAGGCCAGTTGATAGTGGTGGTGAGAAGCAAGTATAGAAGGAATGTGACCGTGTAAGTTATGTGTGCAGAATGAGCTTTTCTTTATATGTGGCATGGTATGGATGGGGTCAATGTGCAGAAGCCCCACGGCCTTGGTTGGTGACCACCACTGGCATTGATTATAGGCAGGCATCAGGGGTAGAGTGATCATGTATGGGGCATTTTCTGAATAACACCCATTGTCCCTTTTGAACCATCTGAAGAATCCCTTAACATTAAGTAATAAGTTAGGAAATGATTGACTTATTTTCTAATGAAAATGATTTATTGAATTGGTTCTAAGTAGTAGACAAAAAAGATGCCAGGTACTCAGTTACATGATTGACATAGTACTTGAGTCTGGAAGGGAGAGGCAATGTTATTGGGTTAAAGAAATCTTTTGCTCAGAAAGCATGTCCACCAATGAGCGGCCCATGATTTTCAAATTTTGTAAGGAGATCGACAGTCACTAGGTAGGCAAAGTTTAGTTTCAAAAGCTTGAAAATGCTCTTCACAACTAGTTATGAATCATCCTGAAGCTTTGTGTCTTTCTGCTCCTATGTTTGTTTGACAAAGGTTTCCTTGCATATCCTGAGAGCCAAGTGTGATTTTAGTTTTTAGATACTTCTTAAGAACCAATATGTCCCACTTACCTTAGATTAGGAATCAACTTCTATTTTTGACTTTAGACCGTCATTCCGATGGAAAGAGGGGTTCCCTTCTTTTATCATTTAACTATACTTGTTACTTTTATGTTTCCTTCATAGCAATTCACCAGATTGTTTGGTGATACCATGTGATGGTAGTCAGTAGTGAATGAAAATGAATTTTTTTACAGCCAAATCTGTTATATGTCCCCTATCCAGGCTTTGCTGGTTATGCAGAGTTAGCAACTTGAATAAGCGGTATTAGAGAGAACCTGATGAGTTTAAGGCACATAATGAATCACCTTATGAAGAAGCTGGCAGGATAAGTTGAGCTTTTTTTGTTATTCACAATCTAAACCTGTGAGATAGACACTCACCCTAAGGTTGTAAAACTTGTATAATTTCTGATACATGCAGCAGCTCTTTTTGACTTCTGAGGTCTTCTTCTAAAAAATTGCATTTATGTTCTTTATCTGATTTAGAGGTGTTAATCGGGCCGGGCTGACCCGTTAACAGCCCGATTCAACCCGGGTCAGCCCGGTCCAACCAGTTACTGTAGCAAAAAATGCGGGTTGGGACGGGTTGGGCAGGGGGCGGGCTACAAACGTTAATTTTTTTTTAAACGGGTGGCCGAACCCGCTACAACCCGTTAAGCTCTTAACGGGTTCTTAACGGGCTACAGTCCGGTTCAGCCCGTTAACCTATAATATATATATATATTTTATTTTTTTATTAAAATCTGACTGTTGCCAACGTTCACATAACTTAATTTTTTTTTAAAAAAATATTATATATAGCCCGACCCGCCTGAGCCCGTTAAGCCCGAACCCGTACGGGCCCTATAGAACCCGAAAAATCCCAGCCCGCCACCAACCCGTTAACCCCAGCCCGATAATAACCCGCCCCGAACCCGAACCCGAACCCGTACGGGCTGACGTTTTTTTTGTCCAGCCCGTCCCAGCCCACCCGATTAACACCTTTAATCTGATTGTTGCATAACTGGTATTTTGTTGCAGTGGCAATGGCACGCATGATGTTTCCCATAGAAGTTTTGTGTCTATAGACATAGTGTATGTGTGTTATGTGATAGTTTTTATAGTTATAGACAGTTGTTTGAACAATCCCATACAACTATTTACCCTGTTAGTATAGCTATATACTATCATATACTTCTGGATCTTTTTTTAGTTGTCTTCACTATTTGTTTTTTCTTTAATAATAGTAGTATCGTACAGTATCTTGAAAATACTTTATAGCTGCATTCCTTTTTGCTTTTTCTCTTTATTCATATATGTTATGTAATAGTAGTATAGTCATTTGTAGTTGCCGGAAATTAGTCAGTATAATTGTATACCATGTTGGTATAATTATATGTCATGTTGGTATCGTATGGTAGTTGTGATATTTTTAGTTGGTTTAGTTGCATTTTAAGTGAATTTTATTTTTGAAATTATTTTATATGAACATGTTTTGCAGTGTTGGGATTTCCTTGTGCCTATTGACTTATATTATAAACCAAAGGTTGATTGGGATACCAACTGCCATGTTATTCATCAATTGAAAGCGAATTTATCAAAGAGGCAACTTCGACTGTTTAAGAAAACATGCTTTGGCTATTTTTTGGATCTGTCACCAGTGATTCTGCAGATTCGGGTTATGCACCATTTGCTTATGAGAGAAGTACATCATGAGGTGAAAATGAGATGCGGTTTGTAGTGAATGATTCTAGGTTGCAGTTTGGCTTGGGTGAATTTGCACTTGTTACTGGGTTGAAATGTAAGGGTGATACAAGTATAGAGAGCATAGCAGAGAATAGGTTGATTTCAAAATATTTTGGGACTGCATCCATGACATTTTCCCAACTAGCAGACTGTTTTAAGAAGAAGAAATGGGAAACGGATGATAATGCGTTGAAGATAGCAGTTCTTTATTTTGTCAACAACTTCTTATTTTCTCAACTCAAAACAAAGGCTATTTCACGGTCTTACATTGACTTGGTTGAGTCCGGTGATTTTAATAATTATCCCTGGGGTATAGATGTTTATAAAGCTACAATTGACTCGTGTTCCAACAAGTTTCAAGATAAGCCTTCTTTTTATAGACTTGGTGGCTTCCCGTTGGCTTTACAGGCTTGGTTGTATGAATGCTGCCCAAGTTTGGATGGTCACTTTGCTGATCATCTTGCAAACAAACTTCCACGAATTTTGAATTGGGTAGTCTTAGGTCAAATCCCGAATGAGCGAGTTGCTTTGCGAATGTGTAGCTTGCAACACGAGCAGGTAATTTTTTCATAGTTTTATTGCCTCTCTTAATGTTTTGGTACAGTAGTTTAGTCACAGTTGTAGCAATATCCCAGTTTAGTGATATACTCTATTGGTATACATGTATACTATATTGGTATCATGTATACTATATCCCAGTTCAGTGATATACTATGTTGGTATGCATGTATACTATATTGGTATCATATGGTAATATGGATCTTTTTTCTTTCATACTTTATTATCATTTCTATTTCTAACTAGTGTGCTTAATAATTGCAGCTAAGGAACATCACCCCAACTGATGATGAGAAGAAACAATTTGATGTGCGTAGTTTAATCTTTGAAATTGAAGTTGAGTGCACTGACATCCAGCCCAGCCAACCCGATAGCTTTCAAGTTTTTGGCACTCAATTACCAATGACACAAAGTATGCCTGAAAGTACTGGAGGTGATTCCCAACCTACCAATGCTGAGGTAATGAAGGAGTTACAAGCTTTGAAGCTTTTTGTAGAGAACAAGTTTGAGGAGGTGCTTGCAGATATTGGTAAGCAGTCAATCAAACCAGAGGGAAATTCAGCGGTATTCATCTTTTAATATAATGATATAGTATATTGTTCAAAGATGTAATATATGCTTATAGGATACTATTCCACTCTTTACTTTTAATGCACATAGTATTCTTGTAATATACATAATACTAAAATTGTTAGTTTCTCATTTTCAGCATAAGCAACAGTATAATGATCCTGACTTTCGTGAGATGCATAATGATTATGACAAGTTTGAAAGTGGCCACGTTGGGAATGATCCTGTAGTTATTGGAGATAGCATGCCCAAAGCACCTTCTAGTATGTAAATAACATATTTGATTGATTTTTTTTTTGTTGTTTTTTGAAAATAGTACTCTTGCTTATACTTTTATATGTTTAGTATCTGGTTTTGGTGGGGTTGGTCAAGATGGATGTGCCACTGGTGTCAATGTGAAGAACGTCACAACAAGTGATGGCGTAGTTAAGGAGGATTTGCCTTTTGGTAAAATATTGTACATGTAATTTTTTTATTCTTTTTTTATTTATTTAACTCTATGTATTTGTGCATTGACTAACCTTTTTAAAAAAACCTTTTTTAGCCCCTTCGTAAATGAGCATGATTTTGGCTTTGATTCTAACTTTGAACTGTCTGCATTTGCAATTGATCAAATCACCACCATTACACAACAAGCAACATATAAGCAGTCATCTCATGATGTTAAAAAGCTGGGTCCTGCTCCACTACCATCAGGAATCCCTGTACAGACACGAGCAGATGTTGTTATTGATCTAATACTGCTCCACAGGGTACGATGTTGATATTACTAATTCTGTAGTTAGTATGTAAATGATAGGTTCTTGATAGTTTTTTATTTTTTATTTAAGTAGTTATGTTGATAATGCTTTTATGTGTTCAACATGTTGGGTTGATAGTGTTGGTCAAGTGGATGTTGGTGGCAGTAATGTGAATTTGCCTTCTGGTAATGTCTTCTATATATAACTTTTCATTCTTTTTTTCTAAATTTCTTAACTTTGTATATTTATTTATTCACTAGAATTTTCTAATTTAAGCTCCATGTCGACACGAAGGTGATCTTCACTTCGATTCTGATTTTGAATATACTGATTCTCAACTTGATCAAAATGCTGCCATTACACAAGGAGGGAGATGTAATGTAAATCAATCAGGAAATGAACTGACAACTGGTGCTGTAAATAAGTCTAAACCTAATGTAACGACCCGACCGGTCGTTTTGAGTACTAGTGCTCCGTTCAGCAGTCGGAGGCCATGGACAACTTCATTTCAGGTATTATGACTTGTACGCGTGGTCGGAATTGAATTTCGAGAAGTCCAGAGTTGAATTGGGAAGA
>MU683278.1:0-26884 GCA_026770625.1 Nicotiana glauca
CATCTCCTATTTAGTCATGAGGTTATTTGGAAAGAATGAAACCTAACAGGCTTGCTCAGTCGGGTTTACTCGGTTGAGAGCCGGTCACGCTCCTCGGATTTTGGGGCCTGCAAACTTGGTATCAGAGCCTATGGTTTTAAAGTGTCCTAGGATGTCTCGGATCCATGTCTAGTAGAGTCCTTCTTATCGGTGTGTTGTCGACCACATCTATAAGTTGGAGGCTATTCGGACATTTAGGAATTTCACCCTTCTTTCATATTCTGGATCGTGCAGTGAAACTGTTTACTTCCTAATTGGTGTATTGTTCAATCTTTCAGTAAATGGCACCTAAGAAGAAGGCAAGAATTGGCCAAAAAGCCAATACCATCCCAGGAGTGGTTGATGATTCATTGATTGCTGTTGCGGGTGGGGGTAGCCGCCCTGCTATTACTCTGCCGGATCCTTCCATTCCGGAACAAACTACCTCAGTCCCTACAACTACGGAGGGTACCATTATACCTCCCGTTGATGCTCCTGTCCCGCCTCCAGTCCCATCTTCCGGTTCTAGCATTTCTGATGGGGATCTTAGGGGATCGATTCAAATGTTGACTCAGTTGGTGGCCCAAAGGCCAAATATTGCACCCAGTTCCTCCAGCCAGCCAGGGGATTCTACTAGTTCTAAGGTAAACAGATTCCTTCAGTTAGACCCTCCAGTATTCACAGGTGCCAACTCAGAAGAAGACCCTCAGGACTTTATTGATGAGATGCACAAGACCCTCAGGGTGATGCGTGCGACTGAGACAGAGGGAGTAGAGTTGGCTGCCTACCGTCTGAAAGGGGTGGCCTACTCATGGTTTGAGTTATGGGAGGACTCCCGAAAGGAGGGGCGCCCTCCGGCGAGGTGGAGTGAGTTTGTCGATGCTTTCATTGATCATTTCTTGCCCGCAGAGACAAGGGCAGCTCGGGCGGCAGAGTTTGAAAATCTGAGGCAAGGTGATAGAAGTGTGTGGGAGTACCACATGGAGTTTTCTCGCTTGTCCAAGTATGCTATTCACATGCTGCCTACTATGGAGGCTAAAGTGCGCCGATTTGTGCAGGGTCTTAGCCCTTTGGTTATTAATGAGGCGGCTACAACTGCCTTGAATTCTGATATGAATTATGGGAAGATTGTGGCGTTCTCTTAAGCTACATAGAGCAAGATAACAACAAAAAGGCCCGATCCACGAGCAATTTTAATGGCTCCTATAGTAGGGGTAATGGTGGGAAAGAATCACACGAGAGAGTGTCATCCGGTCCCACACAGTCAATTCTTCAGACCTCAGCTAGGACGTTACTATCAGGGCCTGATCAGCAGCAGTGGGGCCATAATATGAAAGACCAAGGCAACATGAAATCTAACCAACAGGTCCAGTCAAGTGGGATCCATCAGAGGCAGCAACGACCCCATTGCCCTAAGTGTAGGAGGCATCATCTAGGGGTGTGTCATAAGGGCACTGACGAGTGTTTCCGGTGCGGAGTTAAGGGACATCAGCTAAGACACTGCCCCAACAACCGAGGAACAACAAGTAAGTCCCTTAACCCTTTTTGTTCTATGATGGGGGTAAATAGGTATGACTATTTAATTTCGTTCCATGGATGACTGACCATTGGGTGATACTTTCTTACATGTTTAGACCCCCAAACTCGATAAGTTTAACTCATACAGAAATGATCAGGTGAGATGGGAATATTGAATAGGATTTTAGATGTTTACACATGCTTATAATACGAATTATGTGCTTAGAAAGGATGTTTTTATACCGAGTATAGTGGTACGTTGCGTATTAGGCTTGGCACGGTATTGATGTAATATGGTAGGGTGATTGCCTATGCATCCAGACAGTTGAAGGAGAGAGATATGGGTAATAGTCTATGCACTTTGTCACTCGATAGGAGTATGATGTTTCCCCATAGTTGTTCCTCATGAATTTGGGTTTTCATATGCCTATGTCTAAGAAGGTAGTGATAAAAGAGGGGTGTGAATTGATTTGATTGAACTATATAATCATGGTAATATCTTATATGATGCACTACTGGAAATAATCATCGTGGCTTGACTTCATATGGATGGTTGATTGAAATGGAATTATATTTTTGTTGATAAACACCTTTGTGATTACATTAATGACTCGTAAGGACTATTATGAACATATGATTGTTTGGTTACCATTAAATGACATTCTTGATGGTGCGATGCCATATGATGGAATTGTGGGTCGTTGTTGTTACCATGAATTGCAATATCCGGTGGAATGTAAATTGTACAGTGAAAATTATTAAAGGTAAAGCTAATGGATAGTTAACTCATGCGAGGTGTCTATCTGTCATCCTTGTTATATATGTTTGGGAGTTGATATTATTTCTGAGAATTTGTCATGACAATGCTTGAAAGTCGATAATGTCATCTGGAAAGCTGAAAGTGTCATGGAAGGAAAATATTTTCGCTTGATTGAATACTAGTTAGTTTTGACTTAGAATGTACCATATAGGTGTTTTGATCTAAAACTGTGCAGTCCATGTTCTAGTATCCTTATGATAATGTAGTGCTTGTAATACTGGGATTAGGATTGTAGATATATACTTTGTGGTGCTATGTATAGTTGTGGATGTGTTGTTGAGAAGAATTTGGTGATTCTCTGGAAGGTGGATAGGCCTAGTAACAAAGGAGACTCTGCCGAAATTTCTGAAAAATTTGGGAGTTAGTCAAAATTTAGGGACTTGAGGTAGGTTAGAAAAGAGATGTGTGATGCTAAAGTGTTTGGGGAAGACTCTAGTCCTCATTTGAGGACGAATGATCCTAAAGGGGGGAAGAATGTAAGGCCCTGGAAAATTTTACTAAGTAATTTAGGATTTTATAGTATCACGCAGGCTTATTATAATATATTTATATGCTACTAACATGTTTTACATACATTGAATTTGGTAAATATGTGTATAAGTATTATGGTAAGTGATTTGGGGTCCCAGGAAAGGCCTAAGTCTAAGAAAAATTGAAAAAGTCCATTATAGGCTAAGATTTCAAATGAGTTCGAACAAGCCCCACTTTGAATGGGCATATATAATTATGTATAAGGTTTTATATGGTGAATAGTATATCAAATAAAATCTCTTTGAGTCTAGTTTCCAACGCTTCAAACCGTTCATCATTTGGACATTCCGACACAAAGTTATGATCAAATTACCAAAGGCTGGAAAATGCGATCCGGTGTCATGTCAGATCTGCGGTCCGCATTTTCATTCCGCGGTCCGCATTGTGGTTCTGCGGTCCGCATTTTGACCGCAGATTGAAGCAGTGTAGCTCATTTTTTGGCACCGATTTTGCGGTGCATTCTACGGCCCGCATGTTCATTCTGCGGTGCATTCTGCTACAGCATAATTGACATCGGAGGGTTAATTTTCTAATTTTCATAACCCGACCCCATTTTGATATATAGCCTTTGGGGCTTCATTTGGGGTCATTTTCTACTGATTTTAGAGAGAGGTGAGAGCATTTTAGAGAGAGAAGGAAGAACCAAACATTTAAATCATCCAAATCTTGCATCAATCTTCAAGAATCAAAGAACTCAATCACAAGTTCTTCATCTAAGAGGTAAGATTCTATACCCTAGGTTTTAATTTCGAGTTTGGAGTATTAGATGGGTTGATAAGGTATGATTCTTGGGTGTATTAGTATTTTGTATACATGCATGTCCAATCTAGGTTTATGGGAAGATTGTCTAACATAAATAAGTAAGATTTGGTTGGGGAATGAAGGAAAACCATGAAAAAGAGATTTGAGATTAAGATGCTCATCTAGTATTTGATAAAATGCTCAAATGAGCTAGAATTATGAATATCTTCCTAATTTGTGTTAAATTTTGCTATGTCTCAAAATAGATTGAAGTTGCTAGAATTTTCGGAAAATCGTAGTAATTAAGGGAAAGCTCAAGAAAGGTATGTATGGCTAAAACTCCCTCTTCTTAGAAATTGAGCTCCCATGGTGTCCCTGCGTATGATTGTAAGTCCAGAATTTGATATGTGTAGTATTCATTATTTCAAAGGATTTGGGTGTTGCAAGAATATATGTGAATGATGTACCTCAATGTGTTTAATACATTATTCTTGGTAAATGAGGATATGTGAAAAATGGGAACTATGTGCTAAAACGCCTAGACTTCAAGTCAAGTTTAAATTGAGATTTTGATACCAAATTGTGTGAGAAAACTCGTTATGGTTGATCCTCTGAATTGTTCTTATGTGTACCAAATTTATTTGATTGATTGTGTCTAGTTGTTGATAATGTACAAAGATGTTTGGAAGTGAAGTAAGTGACTATGTGAATGTGGTAAGGTTGAACTTTGGATTCTTGCTGTGATCGGTACTTTACATTTATTGGTGTTGTGACCCTATAATTGTAAAATATGTATTCCAATATGATCAAGGTGCTATTGTTGATAACTTAAAAGGGGTTCAAGAACTATGAATCATGCATTGAAATGCTATGACCTTAAATAAGAGATTGAGTTATGAAATATGACCTAGTACCAAGTATGTTGTAATGATTGTGGCCCCATGTGCCGATTAATTGATATGTGAACCCTATGGACGGGCTATGAAACGCATAGGGATATACTATATAATACGTGAACCCTATGGACGGGCTATGAAATGCATAGGTGTATAATATAATATGTGAACCCTATGGACGGGCTATGAAACGCAGAGGTGTATAATATAATACGTGAACTCTATGGACGGGCTATGAAATGCTTAGGTGTATAATATAATATGCGAACCCTATGGACGGGCTATGAAACGCATATATGTATAATATTATTATAATATGTGAACCCTAAGACGGGCTATAGATCGCAACCTAGAGGTATGGAAATTATGTGAAAGTCATGTGATCCCTTTTATTTATTGATGTGGAATTGTTAAAGCTTTTGATTACTTTTATGATCTCTTTATTCTTGTTTGACAGTTATTTCTAATTAGATGGTGTTTAGTTATACATACTAGTGCTATTCAATGGCACTAACGTCCCTTTTGCCGGGGGCGCTACATTTTTTTAAATGAATATAGGTGGCTCTATAGCGGATAGTGTCGATCGTGTGTAACGGAGCATCCTCCTTCCCAACGATCTTGGTGAGCCCCTTTCTCCTTCAAGGGGGCTATATTGCACGTCATCTTATTTTAGATTTTCACTTTTGAGGTATAGCCGGAGCCTTGTTACCAACATTTTTATATTACATTACTCTTCAGTTATGTTTAGAGGCTCCGTAGACAGGTTGTGGGTAGTGTCGGGTATTGGAATTAAAATAAGAATATCGATGTTTGGCAAAGACTTATAACACTTGTGATATTTTGATAAATATCATTTAAGTTGCTAATGGAAAGAAAATGAAAGTTGTGAATGAAATACTTTCTAAGTCTGATTAATGGAGTCCATCTCCTATTTAGTCATGAGGTTGTTTGGAAAGAATGAAACCTAACAGGCTTGCTTAGTAGGGTTTACTCGGTTGAGCGCCGGTCACGCTCCTCGGATTTTGGGGCGTAACACTTGACTTCTCTGGAAAACAAAAAATTAGTTAGTTTTTAGAGTTTAACAAATATGAAATCGCACATATGGATGCAATGCACCTAGGCAGTTAACCATTTTCTATCGTGCATTTGCTTCTGTTGCGTGTGTCATTCCGTCCTCTCCTACTTTCACTCAAACTTTCCTTTATTTGATTCCTATTTATTTACTTATTTACTTTTTTCCTTTTTTTTCTTTTAGTGGCGGTCGAATCTTATGGAGATTGCCTACGTATCATGTCCCCGCATGAATCAGACCGTGCGTAGTTCTGGCTGATAAGTGCAAAATGACTATTAAAAAAATTGATTTTTCATAAAAGAAAAATGTGTTTATTACAACGACACCTTTTATTACAAGATTAACGTATTCTAAAAGATTCTAACATCAATCGGCAATACAGTCTAAAAATAGACTAACAGACATACATTTTTTTGTTTTAAAAAAAAATCATCACTGTTTCTCAAAATTTTCATAAAAATATCCAATTTTGTCAATACGACTTTTTAGCACTTTCGAAGAAGATTTAAAGGCTGTGTTTGCTAACCGAAATTTTTTTTTGAGAAATGACCAAAGGCGGTTGTTCTCACAAAAATGGCCTTCCGGCGTCCTTTTAGGGACATTCGGCTATTTTTGACAAGAATGACATCACCTTACTTATGACAAAATTGTGATATTTATTTACCTCTAATTTTTTTAAATAGTTGAACCCGATATAGGTTGCCTACGTATCCCACATTCGGTGAGAATCAAACTTACGTAGTTCTGCAAGATTTGACGGAACAGGGGAAACCATGACACTTTGAAAATTTTGGCTCATTTTGAAAAAAAAATCCAGAATTTTGGTAGAGCTTCAGAATTTTCTTTTTTTTTTAGTCAATCCGCTAGGCAGGCGCCCAAGGCTAGTTTTCATTTATATAAATATAGAAAAACGTAAATTGTCTTGATGTTCTACGAAATGTAAACAATAAACCTTGAAAATTACATAAATCCTATTATCAAAATTGAGTAATATACTGAAAGTTGATATCACAAAATTACTACTAAAAATTGCATAATAAAAACTAGCCCATGAAAAGATCCATAATTCCTTGACAGTCCAGTCCAATTGTGTGGTCTCACATCCCGTGTCTGTTGGGCCAAATAACTTCAAATATTTCCATTGCATACAAGCCCAAGCCAGCGTTCCATATTGATTACAGACATAGTCCCATTCCGTCCAAATGCTTCCCAGCTCCTTTAATTGCAATTGTAGCCTCTTTTCTTGCACCCTTACCAATTTACATGTATTGCTTTGGCCTATTGTTGTATTTATTCCATTGAAGCCCATCTCGCATGTGTATCCTTGAACCATACCCCTACGGCGTATAATTTGCACGAATAGCCCTTGTCCACTCTGTTCAGAATTTGCACGAGCAACCTCCTGTATACCATTGAAACCTTTAAGAAATAGCCCATTACATGCATTGCCTGTTTTCGGCCTGTTGAAATCTGTGTTGTCCAAAAGTTTACCCCATTCTTGATATAGAGCACACTCCACCATACATTGCTTTTTTAAATTTCCCATGTGCATGCGCATGCGCTACGAATTCATGAAAGTTGTAGCAGGCGTGACATTCCCTTGCATTTGTATATTATTAAAATGCTCCTTTCGTGCAGATCGTTCTTTAAATAAACCCCAACTTCCTTGATTTAATAATCCAATGTTCTCGCTCAATGCGTGACCAGAAAATCCATGCAATCAGTTGTCCATGCGAATGTTCATTCCAGCAAGCCCTATGATTGTCCACGCATGCGTGTATCCCATGCATAATTTGAATATTCTAATTCCATGCTTGGACTGATTTGAATTTTCAAATGCCTTGGTAAGAGCCACGCATGTTTGTTATCTTCCCCTTGTGCGTGTAATGCTGCACGCAAATCCAGTACGAATCTCCAGCTCTTTGTATCAAGAGCATGTGTTGATGAAGCCTAGCGTGCATATTAAGATGTGATGGCTGTCTTTAACCATTCCCAATTCTTGGTCCAGGTTGTTGACCTCTTTTTTAATATTAAATAAATCAAATTAAAGCACATACCTACAATCATGTGTTGTCCACCAAGAAAATAATTTAATAAGCCCTAAGTGTATGCCTACACTTTCAAAAATTTCATCCATGCCTCCCACGTAGACATGCGCTCTCCTTCATATTCATGTGCACTCAGTTGAACTCCAAAATCCCGCTAGATGTCCCTTAAGATTGTGTCCAAATATGTGTGCAATACAGTTCATGTGCTCCCATGCTATTTTTTAAATTCCTTTCTCATGCGTGACAAATAAAGTGGCTTCCCATGTTCTGCTTTCTAGGAAAATTCACATGCCATCCTTTTGCCATTGTTGTCTTGAATCTCGATTCAGTCTGGTATGCCATGTCCACACATGCTGAAAAAAGTGCAATGTAACCAAGAAACATCACGTGCTCTCTCACATGCATCAATTTGCTCTCTTGTTTCACTATCTTTTAGGATTAGGAAATGTTGTTTCCTATTGTGCTTTGTAGTATTTCCACTCCAGACTTCTTCTTTATCCACTTCCTTCGAGAATTCCATTTCTCTTCTTGATCTGCCTCATGAATTGATCGTCCAACTAAATACCATCTTCCAGCAATTTCCTTTGATGTAAATGTCTGCCATGAAATTATCTTTGTAAATATGCTAAAGCCTACCTTTAATGTCCTCCCAGTGGATTGAATGCATGGCATTAATACCACCATTTGGGATTCTACTATAATATAAGCCTTTAACATCATTGAAATACCTGCAAAAAAGCAAACAATGTTAGTGGAAAAATTGCTTACCAAACTCTCCTCCAAACTGATTTGAGTCTGATAGTAACTTGAATCCTGTTTTCCTCCTAATTCCTTGAAACCTTCACCCTTATGTAAGGACATTGCATCTTATCTTCATTAATAATCCTTCTTCCTTTTGTGTCCATACCCCATAAACCAAGGCATTCAGTATTTCCTTCATCTATAGCATAGTTGGCAAGGTGGTCTGCTAATGTATTCCCTTCTCTGTATATGTGTGTGACCTTGATGATACTTTGTTCCTTAAATCTTAAAATCTCCTCGACATGTTCAGTAATATACCAAGAAGGCTTCCATGATTCCTCTATAATGTTCGTTAATAGCAAGGAATCTGTCTGCAGCCATATCTGGAAATAATTAAGATTTTTGCACATCTTCAATGCCTCCACAATAGCTACTGCTTCTGATTCATTATTGGTTCCTTCAGAAATCTCCCTTCCTTCTGCATATATCAAATCACCTACCTCATCCCTTATGCAAAAACCAATTGAACTCCTCCGTGGGTTACCTCTACTTGCTCCATCAGTATTCACTTTGATCCACCCTCTTGAAGGAAATTCCCATAACACTTTATCAAATTTCAATCGAGGCGTGTATTGCTCCATCATTGTCAGGTAGTTGGAAATATAAGGCTCCCAACTCAGTCCAATTGTCGAACCAGAATTGAGTTGATCCCATTCTCAGTTTCCAGTAGATTTGATGCTCAATCAAGTCCCTACATTCTAGGATTTTTCTCCACACGTGGGATCCACGCTTCCAAGGTAAAATTACTGCATTTAGTTTCTTTTAGTACTTTTGACTAATAAATGCACTCCATAAACTGGGCTTGTCCAAAAATTCCACCATAATTTGCAGAATAGTGCCTTGGATACATCATGTAGGGACCTGAAGCCTATGCCTCCCTCCTCATAAGGCATACAAAAGTTAGTCCACGATGACCAATGTCTAGAGTTTCCTCCCACATTACTGCTCCAGAAAAATTTGGCAAAAATACTATGTAATTTGTTGATCGCATAACTTGGTGGATTAACTCCTGACAGCATATGAATTGGGATACTTTGCAGAATGTTTGCGATCAATACAACCCTGCCTACTACAGATAGGAGTTTTCCTTTCCACGACTGTAGTTTGTCCATAACCTTTGTGGTTAATCCCTGGTAATAGTCACTCCTTCTTCTTGTATAAAAATAGGACAACCAAGATAAGTCATTGGAAAACATTGTCTTCCTATCCCTGTAATCCTTTCAACCTTGTTAATCACTTCATTATCCATTAAATGATGCATGTATATGGGTGATTTGGCTTTGTTCACCAGTTGACTAGATGATGATTCATAAGCTTGCAGAACCTCCATCACAAGTCTCAATGACGTTGCATCAGATGAGCAGAAAATGATTGTATCATCAGCGTATGAAAGATGATTTATTTTTGGGCTCTATTTAGGTAGTATGAATCCACAGAAATACAGGTTAGTGTGTAGTGAATTCAATCCTCGAGGCGGTGCTTCTGCTGTTAGAATGAATAGAGTTGGTGACAAAGGGTCACCCTGCTTAACTCCTCTCGATGATTTGAAGAAACCATTTGGCTGACCATTTATAAGAATAAAGTACCAATTATTCCCAATCAAATCAAATATCAAGCCAATAAAAGCTTCAGGAAATCCCATCCTCCTTAGTATTTTGGTCAGGGATAGCCATGATAACCTATCGTAAGCTTTTGTCGTATCGAGCTTAATCATGATATTTGGACATGCTTTTGTTCTCAACCTGATATCTGTAATGATTTCTTGAGTTAACAGTACATTCTCAACTATGCTTCTGCCCTTCACAAAAACTGCCTGTTCCTCTGAGATTATGCTTGGTAAAAATTTAACCAACCTTTCATGAATGACCCTCGAGAAAATCTTGTTAACAAAGTTGCTGAGACTGACTGGTCTCATGTCTGCAAAGGTAATCACTTCTTTTTGCTTTGGTAATAAAACCAGGTTTGTGTGAGTCACACTCTTTGGCAACTGCTGACCGCAAAAGAAAGCCTTGACCATGCCGACTACATCTTCTTCAATGATTTCCCAGCTTGTTTGGTAGAAGGCTCCAGTGAAACCACCCGATCCACTTGCTGAGTCCCCATTCAACCCCATAAATGCTCTCTTCACTTCTTCATTGGAATCCAAAGCCATCAATCTCTCATGTTGATCACTATCTACCATTGAAGGTACATGATTTAGAATATCAAAAGCATTAGGAACTGCACTCTCAGTAAATTGATCTTTGTAGAACTTTGCTGCTTCTTCTACTATTAAGTGATCTTCTTCAATCCAGTTACCAAGGCTATTCTGGATCCTTGATAATTTCAGTCTCTTCCTTCTCGCATTAACTTGATCATGGAAGAATTTAGTGTTTCTATCGCCATCTTTGAACCATAACATGCTAGCTTTTTGCCTCCAGAATTCTTCTTCTAATGCAAGATATTCAATCGTTTCCGATTGGACCTGTTGTAATATTTGTATATTCATCTGTGTAGGATTGACTTAAAATTGCCTTTCATGGCCAAAACCACCTCCTCAAGGCATGCAATCTTCTGGAATATATCTCCATATGTAGCTCTGCTCCAGGTGGATAGAGCTTGTTTAAGCTTCTTTAAAATGTAGTTAAAAATGCAGAAAGGGTTAGCACTAAAATCAGCATTCCAATTTTCCTTTACTACATCTTTGAAGGTATCATGCTTTGTCCAAAAGTTAAGAAATAGGAATGACTTCTTAATTGGAGGAGTTTCTATATCACATTTCAGCAGCATTGGGCAATGATCAGACCCAATTTTGGACAGGTGAGTTACCTCCAATACAGGAAAGGCCTGTTGCAATTCATTATTGCCAAAACATCTGTCCAATCTTTTAAAAATATAGTCCTCCTCTGATCTTCCATTCCACCATGTAAATATGCTTCCTTTAAATCCCAAATTTGTCAAGTTGCAGGTATTGATGCAGTGTCTAAAGTCATCTACTTCAATGAGAGAAACTGGCAAACCCCCGTATTTCTCTTCCTCGTCCCATATCACATTAAAGTCGCCTCCAACAAGCCATGGTACTATCATATCTTATGTCATTGCATACAAAGTATCCCATAGTTCTATTCTTTCAATGCGATCACATTTGTCATAAACTAGTGTAAGGATGAGCTCAACATGTGTTTCAGTGTGCATTAATCTCAAAGTCAGTTATTGAGTCATGTTATCTAGAATAGTAACCTCAAAAATTTCATCAATAAAAGCCCAAATCTTGTTTGACACATTCACCACAGCCTGTACCAAACCAATTCTTGCTCTATACCTCTCCATTTTGTGAGACTGTTGCATAGGCTCTAGGATTCCTATGAACTCAAAATGATGTTTTCTGTGCATTATAATCAGCCTTTCAAATGCTTGCATTGTATTTACTGACCTGACATTCCATATAATGGCATCTATTAAATGTTTTGGGATTTGGACAGTGTTCTCCTTATTTGACACATTCACCACAGCCTGTACCAAACCAATTCTTGCTCTATACCTCTCCATTTTGTGAGACTGTTGCATAGGCTCTAGGATTCCTATGAACTCAAAATGATGTTTTCTGTGCATTATAATCAGCCTTTCAAATGCTTGCATTGTATTTACTGACCTGACATTCCATATAATGGCATCCATTAAATGTTTTGGGATTTGGACAGTGTTCTCCTTGTTTGTACTCCACTAAATGGGACAATATAAGTCTCTTCTAACTGTTTCTTTTTTCCTTTTGTTGCAGATTTTACTAGATCAATAAGCCTTGGAGACAGATCACCTTGCTTGGCAACATTAAGGAAGTTTTGTGCAGTGGATTCCTAATCCATGTCTCTACTTTTAAGTTCTGTGTGGCCAGCCTGATCATGTGCTTCTACTGCTTCCTTTGATGTCACAATATCATCTTCCTGGTTGGTAAGTTCAGCAGCTTTTTTAGCATGTTCATTGGTCAATAGTTGTATATTGTTCGATGGAACAGTACTTCCTGCTACATCCTGCACTGTGCTCAACGGAACAGTACTTCTTGGATAAACCTGCATTGTCTTCTCTTGGTTCTTGTTTGCATTCTTCTCTTGGTTCTTGTCTGCATTTCCAGCTTCTTTCAAGACTTTACTAACATCATTATGTGAAGTCCCTCCTGGATCTATAATATTAATATTCCCCTCTTTTGTCTTCTCTATTGCTGCATTTGTGCATTCACTAATGCTTTGAATATTGATTGCATTGGCATTACAATTAACACTTTGATACTCATCTTCCACTTTATTTCCTCCATTTTCTTCATCACTATGCATTGTATCTGGAATCTAACCATCTTTTAAGACTTCCTCTGTTTGGTTGAGCCATAATCTCCTTGCTGCCACCTTTCTCGACTTGTCACCTTTTTCGAACATGTGCCTTACTACGGAGCTCGGGGCTTTTAGATTCCCTGTGATGGTGGTCCATTATGTTCCCTTGTCTCCCCTTAGAGGGGAGGGGTGGAACTATTGAGGATTTTATGTGAGACAGCATCAGAATTCTCCGATTTAATAGAGTCAGCAAGATCCGAGTGACCAGAGTGATCAGCAGCTTGATCAGCTTAAGGAGAAGTTTCACAGGTTTGTGAAGGTAGATTCTTGTCACTCAGTTTTCAGGGTTGAACCAACTGATTCAGTGGTCTCCCTCTCTCCCTATACTTTGAACCAAGACTCTTCTTCGGACTTAGATTCTCTAGCTTCTATTCTTGGGGTACGTAGATCCACCCGTTTGTATCAACTAAGTTTGTATCAACTAAGTTTCTGTCTAATTCCCACGAGTCTTTTTTGCAATTTCATCTATCGTTTTTAACTTGATACCTTTGCAGAGGCCATATCTCAACCCTGCTGGCAGCTCTATGAAAATTTGTATCTTCAACAAATTCATTTTCTTTATTGTTTGCTAATTGTTGTTCCACTTTGGTGTCCTGTAAAGGAATGTCTTGACATGAAGTATTGACCTAAACTGCATTATTTTTTAATGCTCTTTGAACTCAAAGGGCAGTTGACTCATTGTGAAAATGCTATTCGTTCCCCAAATCTTTTTGTACACAATCAGCTGTTGATTCCCTATTTGCTGCATGATTTCTTATTGCTGTAGGATTGAAAGAATGTGCTTTATGGTTCAGTTTCTTGGGTTGTGTCTTGGATGCTTGTCTCCTAGACGAACTAGGAGAAGTTACCTTTTGTACCATTTGTCTAGTTGAAAAATCAAATTCCTGCTCCTCTGACTCATTTTCCACATCTGCTGTGCAATTATTTTGCTGAATATCATTGTTGCCTATGGTTTTTTGAACTGGAGTTTCCTCCACAACTGCTAGTTGGTTACCTTCATAAATCTCACCATTTTTAAGTTCTAACACTGCAAATTGGTTGGTTGTATGTATTTGTTTTGTCACAGCTGTAGTGTTAACAAGAACCATTTCTTTACCTTCTGCAGTAGTACCTTTAGTTTGTTTGCCTTTGTTTAGTTCCCTATTGTCACGAAATTCCTTCCATTGAGGGCCTACATTACCAAATACCTTACCACTAGTAAGGACCATCAAAGGAGCATCATGTTTTGCAGGTTTCTTATTGCCTTGTTTCACAGTTTCAACATTTTCCTACTGCTGGAAATTTTTGCTTTCCCTTAACTCAGGATTAATTCTCCAACATTCAATCCTATCATGTCCTTGTAATTTGCATTCTTTACAGTATTTTGGTAGGTAATCATATCTAATCGTCACCCACTCAGTTCTCACTTCCCCCGTTGGTTTATTAACAATATCCATACGCACTTTTTTAGGGATATCAGTTAATAAATCAACTAACACCTTAACTCGTGCACATCTTGGCCTTGTCTTGTTAATAGTAGCCAAATCAAGATGCATTGGCTTTCCCACAGCATAAGCCAATGAAAACAAACATTCTTTCGCAAAATAAGTTGGCAGCAAATTTGGAAACGAAATCCAAGCCATTACCTTTGGTGTTTCCTCATCGACTTTGAATTTAGTATCATATATCAAAGTTCGCAATTGGTATTCATTTTCAGCCTTGTCTTTTTACATAATAAACGCTCTTAGATGAGAATTCTACAAAATCTTGCCATAACGTCAATTGTATTAACACATGCCTGTCACGAAGGTGTCCAATAGTACACTCGCCTTTGATTCCACATCGAATTGGGACAATTCGACGTAATTCATTAAGTTCAGGCCAACCGTACGAAAATTTGCACACCACAGCATATTGCAGATTTTCAATCTTTTTCATTCGATATACCTCAGCTTCAGTGAAACGTACCATGGGTTGTCCTTGTAATAAAACTGGTCTACGCATTGGAATAGACTTGACAATACATTATCCTTGAACTGGTGTATTGATCATGGCTGGTTTCAGAATATTTGAATAATCTAGAGGCTAAGGTATTGTTGTGTTGTTGTTAGGAATGGACGGGGACGCTTGGGAAGGCTGAACAACCATTGGAAGTGACTGGTCACTGGCCTTAGAGGCCATGAATGTCCTTAACGTAACAGTCTCTTATATCACCCCTCAAAATCCCAGAAGCTTCACGCTAGAAGAAATATTTAACGTTGAAGTTTGCTGAAGAAAGAGTTGCCTGCTATAGTCCTTCCAATTAGAAATACGATCTGCTTCAAAACTTCAATATTCGAACAGAAATTACAAAGTTGTGATCAGTGCAACAACGTTTTTACAAATCTGTACCAGCTGAATGAGTTTTGAATGTGTTCTTCAGCAGCAATACTCCATATACAACGGAGAAGCAGAAAACCTTCACGCTCTAATAGGAAAGCTTTAACGTTGAATTTTGCTGAAGAAGAAACAGTCTGCTACAGTACTTCGAAAATTCTCTTTAAAGCACGATCTATAACTTTTGGGACAGATTTGAACTAGTTCTTCAACAAATCATATAATAGCAAGACGAGCAGATCACCTTCACGTAAAACAAAGAGACCAGACTTCACGTAAAAGTTGTAGTTTTCTGAAAAAACTCGATGCTTCAGTAACTCAAGAATTTTCAAATTAAGATCTGCTACAGATGGCTATAGATTTTAAATACCTATCTCTCACTTTTTTTTTGAAATTTTCTTTTTTTCTTTTTTGATTTTTTTCCTCTATTCTAGAATCCGGTCAACATGCAAGCCAAACAAACAGATGCGCAAGTAGTAAGTAGGATGCATCATGATGGTCTTTTAATTTGGATACACCTGTCCTAGACGGACCCAACCCCTGTGTTGAGTCCCCTAAGTCAAATGCACATGATGCAGCAAACGTTCCTACTAGGGATCTGGCATGAGGATAATTTATTCTAAGTTCAAAACCTGGGTATCTGTTCTAGACTGTGTACCCGAGCGTACAACTCGAGTCGAGGAGGGGGCTACGTACCGAAAACCAAAAGGCCATCCGGCTTAGTAACTTATCCGAGCCTCTTTCTTATTTCAAGGTATTACACTAACAGAATAGGGAGTCTCGACCAGCGAGCACATCCCCGAAGATGAGAAGATAAGGGTTTCCTAGCAGTTTATATACAGTTCAGATAGTATCAAAGCGGTAAAAGCATCATTTAGCACATTAGGTCCAAACATGTAATAAAATCAGATAATAGATAAAGTCAATCATAACAGCTATTCTAAGCTCGAATTCTTGAAACCTAAACTGAAGTTCTGGGTTCTTTTCCCTAGCAAAGCTAGAGCTGTCACACCTCCTTTTTCACCAACACCCCCGTAAAGGTGTATATAAGGAGTTTTTCCAATTAAAGTATAATCGAAATGAGATTATGTTATTAAAAGATTCAGAGTCGCCACTTGGGAGATTTATGGTGTCCCAAGTCACCGGTTGAAGCCCGAATCGAGGAAAAGATTGACCTTGTTTAACAGTTTGCGAACCAGATATTCAGGTAAGGAATTCTATTAACCCGGGAGAAGGTGCTAGGCATTCCCAAGTTCCGTGGTTCTAGCGCGGTCGCTCAGCTGTTATATTCGACTTAATTATCTAATTTTAAACAATTATGAACCTATGTGAAAATTTTAGTTTTAACCGCTTTTATTCATTTTTTAGAGAAATTTACAACGTTATTAAAACACGCCTCGAACCACGTCACATAAATGCACCCGTGGTTTTGGACATATTTTAATATTGTTGAGATTTAGATTTGGGTCACATAAATGCGCACCCGAATTTAGGAAAGTAATGTTATTAAACACGCGCCTAAAGCAACTACACGTTTGCACTTTGCGAGGGCCATGGAATTTGTTAAATGGCACGCCTCGGAATACAAGGATCAAATGTTAATTGAGTGAGGGTCATGCATTAGAAATCATTTGGAGATGAAGTGTACATCAACTAATGGAATGTTTTACAACAATCTAATGCTTGAATTTTTTATTTTTTTCTTAAAGAATTGAAGCATGATCTTCTTTAGCTCAACGTTAATGCTCGATTCGGGAAATTAAAACATCAATTCAAGAAAAGGTTCTCACACTCTATTTTTTTTAATGTTAATTCATTATCAGTTATTCCTTAGAAAATATTGCCCCTTTTTGTGAATACACAATTGCCCTTTTTCTTATATCTACCCACATTTATGCTATTAAATTAAAATAGAGCCTCACCAAACTATGATTAATAGAAATTGAATATACATCTACTAATAATTAGAGGAACACTTAAATCGATTTGTAACCACAGATCAAAAACCAAACCAACAACAGAGTAAAGCATCACAGAGCCGAATTTACTTTAGCAATCAACTAACAAAAGAAAACACATGCCTTTTGAATTTTTCAACTCATGATTTAATAACCAAAGTTAGCTGACAATTCTAGATTCATTTGAGCACAAGATTAAATTATTGAAACTATTCAAGCATGAACACCTACTTAAGATCAAGACATATGACAGAATAATAAAAATTTACATAAAGAAGCATATGAATAGGAATCATTATAAACCCATTTTCATATAACATTGAACCAACAACAATTTAGGGGTAGACATTTCAATTGAACGATTTCTAACCTTTTGTTGCATACAAAGAAACGTAACCCAGATGAGGTGCTGATTGAAACCTCAGGCTGGCAACCATGGATAGAACCAGAAACGAACAACGACTAACCACGATCTCGACGCTCACCGGAAAGCTCAGACTAAATCAGAAAACAGACCCAACGAACTCCATGACATTAGCTCCTGATCTGGAGTTGTCTCTCGGCTGATGGAATTTTCGTTCTAGTTTTGTTTATGAGGAATGAGATGAACTGATGAGGGTGGGAGCTCTATGGCTACGGCGCTCATTTCAGTCCATTTTTTATTGCCCCTTTATATAGAGTGTATATCCAGCGTATATTATATACACTCCCATCTCTGTTAAGAAGAATCCATACCCTTTTTTTTTCTTTTTCATGTTTTATTTTGAACCTCTATCCTTTTGAACCTCTCCCCCCTTCTCCCTCTTTTTTATAATGGGGAGGTCCCCCTCTTTAAAATTATCCCACACTCCCTCTCTCTTTCCCCTAAAATTCTCTCCTCCTCTCAAAGTGTTTTGCCCCTTTTTTTTCCACTCTAATAAAGAGGCCACTAAGGGATATGGCTATAGTTTTCTTGGTAAAGTGGGGGTCCGAAATTTTCTTCTTTTTTAGTGTATATCGAGTGTATATGGAGAGTATCCAGTGTATATTTCAGCCCTCTTTAAATAAGCACCTAGCTTAGTGCATTCACCGCCACAAAATCTTTTTTATTTTTAATCATCCAATAAATTAGTGCTATTTAGTTAATTCCTTAGTGAATTTTTATCCCTACCATTATGGGAGTTTCTTAATAATTACCCTAATAACAATTACCATCAATAATTAAGAACCAAGTTAAAGGAAAAACTACCAAAGTTTAAAAATTAAAATTAAAAGTGCAAAAATAACTCATTTTTGTGATTTTTCCCATTTTTATAAAACAAATAATTTGTTGATTAATCCTAAAATACAAAATTAAATCCTAAATACAAATGCAACATATTTTATTTTTGTATTTTTTCATAATCTGAAATACTACACAATGCCTTTTAAAATAAGATAGATTTACTACACAATGCCAAAGCTAATCCTAATTAAACTATACATGAAATTATTTTTGTGTTTTCGAAATTATATAAAGATAAAAATAAGGTACTATTTTTTGTATTATTATTATTATTTTAAACCTTTTTTTATGAAAAATACATAAAACTAAAATATTTTTTTAATTTTTATTTTTATTGTAATAAAATAAGGTAAAAGAGTCGCAATGCGTTGAAATAGCTATATTAAGCCTAAATTAAATAGTTACGTGCTAAAATATGAAAAATCTTGTGAAAGGTCAAAAATCACATGTCTACAGCTGGTGATTGATTCTCAGTTTCCTTCTTCTTCCTCATTGAAGCTCAACTGATTTTGAAGCTGGATTTCCAGTTTCTAGCTACTTTCCCAATGGAACAATAACAACCCTAGATGGAGGAGATGTTACACTATCTCTCAAGTTCACTTGCAGAGGAATACGACTCTGATTTGCTTGTTTCTGCTGTTAACTTGCAGAGGCTCCTACATAAGGGATCTGGTTAAGTATTCCACATCCTACTTGTGTTTTGGATGTTCAAGATATTGACTCTGTGACTGCAGACGAGGTACATCAGATGTTTTTAAGCTTGGGTATTTTTTCATCAACCTTGATCTGTTGCTTTTTAGGACAACCGCGTGACTTATTTCCTGTCTTTGATGAGGTCGACGCACGTTAGCTTAAATTGCGTCGAGAGAGAGAGGAAGAAGCCTTTTTTCTTCTTTTAAAGTTTAAACCTTCAAATTTTGATGAACCCATCCGAATCATACTTAAACATTCCAAAATGTCGCCAAATTTTACGTATAAGTGACAAATCACAATAAGAACCTCTTACAAGTCTCAAAATCCCAAACGAATATCAATAACACTAAATTCTACCTCCAATTAAACTTCAGAAATTATAAAACTTCAAAATGTCAACTTTTTACATTAGTCGCTGAAATGCTCTCGGACAATCCGATACACAATCCGAATATACACCCAAGTCCAAAATTATTATACAAACCTATTGGAACTTTCAAATTCGATTTCGAGGTTGTTTACTCAAAAGTAAAACCTTCGTGAACTCTTCTAACGTAAAGCTTCCGAATTGAGAATTATCCTTCCAAATCAACTCTAGACTTACCAAATATCGAAGTAGACCATATGTACAAGTCATAATACATGAAGTAAAGCTACTCAAGACCTCTACCTATAGAACGATGTGCTAGAGCTCAGAATGATCGGTCGGGTCATTACAAACCCGATAAATTTTCTTCGACCTTGTGTTTGTATTCAAATCTTATTCAACCTTTGATGGGAATTAAGGCAAAGCCTAGGGCAGTCTCTGAATTCTTAACACGTGGCATACCAACTTGAAGTCTAAAGTGAAAATCTCTCTCTACCTTCAAAAAACTTCTCGCTTCGTTCTCGTAGTTTTGACTTTCTCTTAGGCTATCGTTGACTAGTTTCGTAAGACCATTTCGGTCTACACACACATGGCTAAGCGCTATTTGAAGGAGCTTTCTGATCCAAGCTAACTAATAGAAGAAAAGAGAAGAAATGGAGATCTTACAAAAGACTCACCTCATTGCGAATCCAGTAACTAAAATGGGATATGAGTTCGTTGTTAAATTTAGAATCCATATACGTCAAATCTTGACTGCCTCTGAGTCAAGTCAGACTTGTTTCAAAAGACCAAAGGCAGAGCTAAAACTTGAAAGAGTGTAAAAGGGTAGAGTTATGGGGTCTATATCAATTAGAAGACGCAAATAATTTGGTGAAGGTTAAAATTAGGATAGGACATATAGTAGCATGATTCAAAATAAGAATCATTGCAATAGCATTAGTAGTCTCTTTAGACTTTTCAAAGTGGGCTAAAATGCTCTAATTAATAGGAATTATTATGAAATGAAAGTAATTTAGTAAAATATGAACAAGAAATAGAGTTAGAGAGAAGGAAGGGATTTTCTTATTTCTTCGTCAATTGTGTGCTCTTTTCATCTATTACAAAGACATTATATAAGCATGAAAAATGAAAAAATATGTCACTAAGCATTTTAGATCATGAAGGAAGATCATGGGGAGATTATGGAGTTACAATCATAACTCCATAAGTATTATAGTAGTGAAAGTTATGGAGATAATGGAGAAGAGTAGTGAGCATTACTCATTTGGTGGTTATAGATTTCCACCATAATTCAAGATTTTATAACACTCTCCTTTGAATGTCCATAGATAATGTGCCTCGTTAAAACCTTGCTAAAAAGAAAACCTATGGGAAAAAAATTCTAGTTAAAGAGAAAGAGTACACATATTATGTAATACGCATTGCTTTCTGCCTCATTAAAAACCATGCCAGGAAATCCAGTAGCTAAGGAAAAAAGAGTACACCGTGTATTTGCCTCCCCCTGATAAAAATATCAATTGATTTCACCGAGATAATGTGTTCTTATCTTGTATACCTACCAACTTCTCAAATGTTGAGTTTGATCATGCTTCATTGTATAGAATCATCAAATTATCAAGCGAACAAATTCATTGAACATCTATTTCACTGTTCGGTGAAGATTGTGTCTGATAAATAATTTTGATGAAATATATGTTTTTTCTGTATCCTTCAATATATCCTTCTTTCAATTGAGATAAGCAAATATCATCGCTTTCACTATTAGTGGAGTCTTCTCTCCAAAGTAAAGTCGCACACCGGTTGTGTGTTGAGTGACTTGATTTATTAGTTGCTAGTATATTGACATGACTTGAATAAGTATCAATAATTGATTGCCTTGTAAAATAATAATATGGAATTACCCTCACATACAAATAGATTGTTTGAAGAACGAACTTAGAAAATGCTTGCATTTGCATCAGCAAAACTTTGGCAATATTTGTTAGAATAAACAAATCTATATCAAGGATACCTTTTGCAATATAATCCTAATAGTATTCCAATATCTTCATATAGGAATTAAACTATATCTTGCTAGCATATTTTTATACTCATAGCTCTAGCAAGATACACTAGTACACCAATTGCACTAGACACAAAAATAAATCATGTCATGAACACCCTAATTCATATAAGAATTTATTGAAGTTTTATTTAATAAATTTCTTGGGAACCTTAATATTCTTGATAACAATTTAAATCCTTCAATGATTTCCATTATATGCATATCAACTTTTTCATGTATTGCTAGATTAAAACATAAAAATTACTACATGCACATGAGAACATGTCTCTGTATATCAGTGCAGGGATATTTATAAATCTTTTTGTGACACATGTCATCTTTATGTATATCGAATTGTCTTTTTCGCACAAGAAAACATATATACCTTTATTGGATTTATACTTTCAAGTGTTGGGACTATCCGTCCAACTTCACATTTTTTAGGTGAAGTCAAATTTCATTGCTTATTTTTTTATTTGGTCAATCATTTATCTATCCAAATTTCATAATAGCTTTGAGCTCAAGATCCTCATCAATATTAATAATATTTAGCACTACATTATAGTAATAATATCGTCGACGATCAATTTATGTCGGTTCCATTATTACCCAATAAAAACATAACTTATTGAGATCTTTTTATCTCATTGTTTTCCGGTACCTAAGTCTCTCCCATGAGGTTTTGTGAAGTGTTATGTCATGGTGCTCTTCTAGAGCACTTGCCTCCTTATTATGACCATCTTGAACATTTGCTCATCTCCTTATTCAAGGAGTTTTATCTTTGGATCCGATTAGTCTAGTACGCTTTATGCGTGCCATAAAATCTGTCCATCAGAGACGTTATTCTATTTGGAGCATTAGCAGATGAAATATAATATTAAGTTTTGGGTCAGCAAATGCACCTGGCAATATAAATTAGTTATCACTTGAACTTCATATAAACATTTTATTGTACGAGGATCTAGGTGTGCTCATAATAAGTCATTCCATACATTACTTTTTTAGCTGCCTATTTTCTCCCCCTAATGTTGGGATCACCAACACATATCCCCAACCTTCTTTGGAGATCCATCTTTGTGCATTGTATTCATATTTCTAGATGGAAATTATTTGGTTCTGACATTGGACCGATTGTGATAGGGATAACTTTTCATAACTTGGCTAGATGCGTATAAGTGTTGTTGTATATTAAATAATACATCTTATACTAAATTTCGTTTTGAGAGTTTTATTCTCGTAATCAATGGTTTAGCTATAATTGGGGGCATATAATTTTTGCTAAACCAACTTGGATTTAACTAGCATTATCAAAATAAATCATCATAATATATTTTTTGAAATTGTGCTCTAATAATTTGAGCAAGCAACCTTACAAAAGCCAAATTGCAAGTTGACAACAAATGCACATATGATCATATAGTAGATGCATCTATTAAAATCATATAATAGCAAACGATCCATATGGCAGGTGGCTGGGTCCATATATTTATCATCGTTTATTCGTTCCAGAAATCAATGGATTCAATCCCAGCCTTGACATGTATATCATGAGAATAAGCAGTACAAGAGAATTCTCGAAGAATCTTCTATTTCTTCAATGTATGTCAATGTGAATTCTCAATTAATTTTTGCATCATACTTGAACCTAGATGGCCAACCGGTCATGCCAACTAATATTTGTTTGAGTAAATCTCTAGTTTACTTGTGGCATATGATTTTATATAACGTGCTGTATTATTTTCTCATATCAATTTGATGGTAAATATTGCATTCACCTTTTGAAGGATATATTTTAAGAACTATATTGTTCTCCATTTTTATAATTACCATAATGATGAGTATTATTTTTTTTATTTGCTACACCAATGTTCATTCATCAATCAATTGTCTTCATTTAGACTTATTATTTCCTACTACCATATTCACTTCAAGAATGAAGCAAATCAACTGGGTCAAGCTTCACGCTTTTTTTTTATAATGAACAATCCATTATTATTCTTTAGTCATATATCATCAATATGGTGCATTGGGGCTCAAACCCAATGTCTTAATCATATAATGGCGTCTCAGAATATAATGCATTGGGACTCGAACCCAACTCTTATTATCATTGTGCACCGGGACTCTTGTGGTGCGCTGGGACTTGAACCCACTATTTTACCCTCAATTAATGTAACGACCCGACCGGTCGTTTTGAGCTTTTGCAATTTGATTGCCAGTTCTCCGGCATGACGTTCCCCCTGTAATGTATTATGACTGATGTAGATCGTTGCCCTTGGTTTTCGGTAGAAAACGGAATGAATTTGAAAGAACAGTCTCAGTTGAAAGCTTTAAATTTGAAAGGTTTAACCAAGAGTTGACTTATTTGTATATGAACTCGGATTGGATTTTTTCTAATTTGGTTAGCTTCGTTGGGTGATTTATGACTTAGGAGCGTGATCGAAATTGATTTTGGAGGTCCGGTGTGAAATTAGGCTTGAATTGGCGAAGTTAGTATTTTGGCAAATCTCGGTTGATAGGTGAAATTTTGATCCGAGGGTTGGAATAGAATTTCGAGAATTGTTGTAGCTTTATTATATGATTTGGGATGTGTGCATAAAATTTCGGGTCATTCGGACATCGTTTGGTCGGGTTTTTTATCGAAAGCTTATTTCGGAAATTTTTGAGAAACTTAGGCTTGGATTCGATAAGTTTTGATGATTTAGTGTTGTTTGATGTGTTTTGATGATTGGAACGAGTTTGGGTGATGTTTTAGGATGGTTTGGCACATGTTGAGGTCCCGGGGGCCTCGGGGTAATTTCGGATGATCAAACGGACCAATTTCGGCATTTGGAAGTTGCAGATTTTCAGTCATTTTGTTGCAGAGATTTTGGTCATTGCGATCGCGGGGGTGATGTCGCGATCGCATAAAAGTAGTTTATGAGGCAGGAGTTTTGTTCAATGCATTTGCATTCAATGGCACGCGATCGCAGAAGGTTACCAGGTAAGGCATCACGTTCGCATTGTTCAATGCGTTTGATTGTTTTCGATTGGGTTTTGTTCCCTTAGAATATTGTGACGTATTCGTTGTGGTTTTGGTTAGATAATACATGCGTGGAGGCCTATTTGAGGGGAAAAGGCATCTCGAGCTTGAGATTTTGCTTATTCGAGGTAAGTAATGATTATAAATGATGTCCAGAGTGTTTGAAACCCCGAATTCACACAACATAGTGCTATATATAGGTGAAACACGCGCTTAATGACGAGCGTAGGGTTGTTTAATACTGGGGATTGTGACTTGGTCCGCCTCGATTGATATTTTACCACGTATTTGATTGAGATGTGTTTGCTATCAACATGATTTGGGATTATTGCCATATTTTGGGCTTCATGCCGATTACTTGAATCCTTCGTGAACTTTTATCACTGTTTCCTCACTATTTTGATATATTACTTGAACTCAGTCCTATTGATTAATATTGTTTTACCAACTCAGCCACTTTTAATTAAATTTTGAGATTTAAATGATATTTCCAATGCTATTTGGGCTGAGCACTATTGTTTTACTGATGCCCGAAGGGCTTGTGATGATTTTCGGACTGAGTGAGGCTGAGGGACATATGTGAGGATATGCTGAGTGATATGAGGTCGAGGGCCGGAGATACATTTATATGCCACGAGGTGGCTTGAGTGACGTGAGGAGGCTTTCAAGCCTTGTGAGTGATGTGAGGAGGATTCCAGGCCTTGTGAGTGATGTGAGAAGGCTTTCAGGCCTTATGAGTGATGTGAGAAGGCTTTCAGGACTTATGTTGATATAGCGCTTGGGCAGGTAAGGGGCCCCTCCGGAGTCTGCATACCCACAGTGAGCGCGGGTACACATTATGCTGAGTGATTGATACTGAGCCCGAGGGGCTGATATGAGTGTTTCTGAGAGTGAGCCCGAGAGGCTGATATGAGTCACTGTGAGGTAGCCTGAGGGGCTGGTACTGCTTTGAGATATTGCTCGAGGGCGAGGTTTTATGTGCTCATTTTGCATACTTACGTGTCTTTTACTTATACTGTGGTATTTGTGCCCGAGGGGCAGATTTCTGTGCATATCGGCACTAATTGTTTTGAAATTATTTCGCAACCATTGAAAAGACTATTTTCAAAAGAGGTTTAAACTGAGCCAAGATCTTTTCTAAAGATTTTCACAGTTCACTATTTTCTCAAAGGATTGTACACCGCTTCTATACAACATGTTGGTTGCTTTACGTGATTTCTTACTACTCAGTTGTTATTTACCTTTATTACTCACTGAGTTGGAGTGCTCACTTTACTCCCTGCACCTCGTGTGCAATTGCAGGTATTTATTGTCACGACCCGGATTTCCTACCATCGGGATCGTGATGGCGCCTACTCGTAGTAGCTAGGCAAAACAACTTATGGACCTGTGCAAAAATGCATAGAAACGTAGCATCAGCACAACCGACCCCATGTGTTGGTAAGTGTCTAGCCTAACCCCGGCGAAGTAGTGACGAGGCTAGACTAGACACCACATAAACCTGTGCAGTTATAAATATACGACGGTACATCGAATACAAGGAAATTAACAATATGGGAGGGCGAAACATGCTATGGGGAGATACAATATCAACAGTAACCCCAAGTAACAAACTAGAGCAGCTTAGACTCACAATGAACAAGGAATCAGTACTCAATACAAACACATGACATCAATAACTGTTGCGGCGTGCAACCCGCTCTACAATTATTATTATTGTGGCGTGCAACCCATTACACAAATATCACTGTTGCGGCATGCAACCCAACCCATACCATTTATTAGGTATCACTGTTGCGGCACGACAACCCGACCCTCATATATCGTTGTTCAATATTGCGGCGCGCAACCCGCTCCTCAATATCATTCAATAATCTGACACTCCAAACAACAGTCACAATTAAGGGACATAACAATAAGCTAACATTTGACAAAAATCCCGGCAAGGGAATAGAATCCAACAAGTTCAACCAAACGTCCCGGCAAGGGAATAATCAACAACGCTTTCTTTTTCTTACTTTTCTTATATTATAATTCACTCTACCATTTTGAGCCAACACTCCAAAAATCCAGTCATTTCATATACTTTCAATATTCGTATCACAATTCGAGCCAATGCTCCCAGGAATCAAATAATTATTTCGCCGTTCACATGTTATACATAACATATAGAATTTCTCCAATAGACACAGAGTTCACAACCAAGTCATGGAAATCACATTATAAGGATTCACGGTCATGCTAAACACCAATATATAGATACTCATCACCATGCCTATACATCGTACTCGATCACATAGCAATTAGCAACAAGACTCAACTCCTATTCCCTCAAGCTAGGTTAAACCAAAAACTTACCTCAAAGCCTTGAAATC
>MU683278.1:28758-64698 GCA_026770625.1 Nicotiana glauca
TCATAAGATAAATCCTTGTCCAACTGGACAGTGCTGAAATCTAACACATGGGTAGGATCGCCGTGATACCTCCGAAGCATAGATACATCAAAAACTGGATGCACGGCTGATAAGCTAGGTGGCAAGGCAAGTCGGTAAGCCACCTCTCCCACACGATCAAGAATCTCAAATTGGCTAATGAACCTAGGGCTAAGCTTGCCCTTCTTCCCAAATCTCATCATGCCCTTCATAGGTGATACACGGAGCAATACGCGCTCACCAACGATGAAAACTACATCTCAAACCTTGCGATCCGCATAACTCTTTTGCCGCGACCGACCCGAACGAAGCCTGTCCCGAATGATCTTGACCTTATCCAAGGCCTCCTGGACTAAGTCTGTGCCTAATAACCGAGCCTCTCCCGGCTCAAACCATCCGACTAGAGACCGACATTGCCTACCATATAATGCCTCATAAGGAGCCATCTGGATGTTAGACTGATAGCTGTTGTTGTAGGCAAACTCTGCTAAAGGTAAAAATTGGTCCCAAGAGCCTCCAAAATCAATGACACAAGCTCGAAGCATATCCTCCAATATCTAAATAGTCCTCTCGGACTGGTCGTCCGTCTGAGGGTGGAATGTTGTGCTTAATTGAACCTGGGTGCCTGACTCCTGCTGAACTGCTCTCCAAAAGCACGAGGTAAACTGCATATTCCGGTTCGAAATGATAGATGTCGTCACCCCATGAAGGCGAACAATCTCCCGGATGTAGATCTCAGCTAATCTCTCCGATGAATAGGTGACTGCTACTAGAATGAAGTGTGTTGACTTGGCCAGCCTATCAACAATGACCCAAATAGCATCAAACTTCTTCCGAGTCACCGGAAGTCCAGTAACGAAATCCATGGTAATACTCTCCCACTTCTACTCGGGAAGCTCTATCCTCTGAAACAAGCCACCGGGTCTCTGGTTCTCATACTTGACCTGTTGATAGTCCAAACTCCGAGCCACATACGCAACAATATCCTTCTATATTCTATGCCACCAATAATGTTGCCACAAATCCTGATACATCTTTGCGGCGGCCGGGTGAATAGAATACCGAGAACTATGGGCCTCCGCTAAGATTAACTCTCGAATCCCATCAACATTGGGCACAAAAACTCGTCCCTGCAATCTCAAAACACCATCATCACCTAAGGTCACCTTCGTGGAACCTCCACGCTGCACCGTGTCTCTCAGGACACACAAATGGGAATCATCAAACTGCCGATCACGAATACACTCCAATAGAGAAGAACGAGCAACCGTGCAATCCAATACTCTGCTGGGCTCAGAAATATCTAATCTCACAAATCGATTGGCCAAGGCCTGAATATCTAAAGCAAGCGGTCTTTGGCTGACCGTGATATAAGCAAGACTACCCATGCTAGCAGACTTCCTACTCAATGCATCGGCCACCATATTGGCCTTACCCGAGTGATATAAGATAGTAACATCATAATCTTTCAACAACTCTAACCACCTCCTCTGCCTCACATTCAACTCCTTCTGCTTGAACAAGTACTGAAGGCTCTTGTGATTCGTGTACACCTCACACGTCACACCATACAGATAATGCTTCCAAATCTTCAAAGCATGAATAACAGCTGCCAACTCTAGATCATGAACTGGATAATTCTTCTCGTGGATCTTCAACTGTCTCAAAGCATAGGCAATGACTTTGCCATCCTGAATCAATACTGCACCAAGCCCAATGCGGGAAGCATCACAATAGACTGTGTAAGGCCCTGAACCCATGGGCAAAACCAATACCGGTGCCGTAGTCAGAGCTGTCTTGAGCTTCTGAAAGCTTGCCTCACACTCATCTAACCACCTGAACTGGGCACCCTTCTGGGTCAATCTGGTCATCGGGGCCGGAATAGACGAAATCCTTCTACGAACCGACGGTAATAACCTACTAGCCCCAAGAAACTTCGAATCTCGGTCATTGAAGCTAGTCAAGGCCAATTTTTGACTGCCTCAATCTTCTTTGGGTCTAGCTGAATACCTTCTACTGATACAATATGACCCAGAAATGCAACCGAACTCAACTAGAACTCGCACTTCGAAAACTTAGCATATAACTGTCTATCCTTCAGAGTCTGGAGAACCACTCTGAGGTGCTGCTCGTGCTCTTCCCGGCTGCGGGAGTACACTAGAATATCATCTATAAAGACTATCACGAACAAGTCTAGATATAGCATGAACACTCGGTTCATCAACTCCATAAATGTTGCTAGTGCATTGGTCAACCCAAATGACATGACTAAAAACTCGTAGTGCCCATACCGAGTGCGGAATGTTGTCTTAGGGACATCAGACGCCCTAATCCTCAGCTGATGGTAGCCAGATCTCAAGTCTATCTTTGAGAACACCTTTGCTCCCTGAAGCTGGTCAAACAAATCATCAATCCTCGACAGTGGATACTTGTTCTTTATCTTCACATTGTTTAACTGTCGGTAATCAATACACATCCACATCGAACCATCCTTCCTCTTTACAAATAACACCAGCGCATCCCAAGGAGAAATACTAGGCCTAATAAAACCCTTCTCTAGTAAATCCTGCAACTGGTCCTTTAACTCTTTTAACTCTGGCGGGGCCATGCGATACTGCGGAATAGAAATGGGCTGCGATCAATACAGAAATCAATGTCCCTGTCGGGCGGCATACCCGGCAGGTCTGAAGGGAAAACCTCGGGAAACTCCTGAACAATAAGAACTGTGTCAATAGAAGGAACCTCTGGGTTGGGGTCGCGAACATATGCCAGATAATCTAAACACCCCTTCTCGACCATGCATTGAGCCTTAACATAGGAAATAACACTGCGAGTGGCATGACCTGAGGTCCCTTTTCACTCTAGTCGGGGCAATTCTGGCAAGGCCAAGGTCACCGTCTTGGCGTGGCAATCCAAGATGGCATGATACGGGGACAACTAATCCATCCCCAATATAACGTCAAAATCCACCATATCTAATAGCAGTAGATCAACACGGGTCTCAAGACCCTCAAACACAACCACACAGGAACGATGCACCCGGTCGACTACTATGGAGTCACCCACCGGTGTAGACACATAAACTGGAATGTCCAGAGCATAACTAGACATAGCCAGGCAGGGTGTAAAATAGGAAGACACACATGAATATGTAGACCCAGGGTCAAATAGCACTGACGCATCTCTATCACAAACCATAATAGTACCTGTAATAACAGCATCTGACGCCTCCGCCTCTAGCATGGCTGGCAAAACATAAAATCAGGGCTCAGCCCCACCTCCCTGAAATATGTCTCTAGGACGATTGGCCACCGGCTAACCCCTACCTTTGGCGGTACGGCCTCCGCCTCTACGGTCCTAACCTCCAGCTCTATGATCCCTACCCCCGCCCCTGGCTAGCTGGGCAGGCTGTGGGTCAACTGGTGCCTGAATTATGGGGCGAGGAACCTGTTGATGTGACTGTGTACCCCTCAATCCTGGGCAAGCTCTCCTGATGTGACCATACTAACCACACTCATAACAACCCCCTTTACGATGAGACTAGACCTGACGGCCCAAATGACCTCCGTGAACACTCTGAAGAGGTTGTGCACTGAAGGGCTGCTGATCAGAATACTGCCCACGAAAACCACGATCACCTGAGACACCCTGTGAAGCCTGGAGGGATGACTGAAAAGGCCTGGAAGACTGGCCCCTATTATAAGAATCCCTGCCTCCAGATGAGGCACCACCGAATCAACCTGAGTGACGGGCTTCTTTTCTGCCCTATAACCACCCCCCTATGGTAGAACCATCTCAATCCTCTAGGCCACATTCGCCGCCTCCTGAAAAGTAATGTCACTACCGCCTCTCTGGCCATCTAAAGACGAATAGGCTGGATCAAACCATCAATGAATCTCCTCACCCTCTCCCTATCAGTAGGGAGTATGACAAGGGCATGGCGAGCTAGATCGATAAACCGAGTCTCATATTGGGTGACCGTCATAGACCCCTCCAGGAGGCGCTCAAACTGCCTCCGATAAGCATCCCTCTGAGTAACAGGAAGAAACTTCTCAAGAAATAACTCCGAAAATTGATCCCAAGTCAAAGGCGGCAACCCTGCTGGTCTGGCTGAATAGTAATCCCTCCACCAAGTCTTGGCAGATCCAGATAAATGAAAAGCCGCAAAATCAACTCCATTGGACTCCACAATGCCCATGTTCCGAAGAACCTCGTGGCAGCTATATAGGAAATCCTGGGGGTCCTCAGAAGAAGCTCCGCTGAATGAAGCAATGAAGAGCTTGGTGAACCTGTCCAACCTCCATAAAGCATCTACGGACATAGCCGCTCCATCACCGGTCTATGCAACTACCCCCGGCTGAACTGCCGCAGCTGCCTGAACCAGTGGAACCTGAGTCTGGGGAGCTACCTGCTCTAGAGCACGTGCAGTAAGAGTCTAGGCTCCTCCTCCAGCCTGGGAAGTGGCTGGTGCTGCAGGAAGCAATCCTTCTCGGGTGACACTTTCCATGAGGTCAACCAAACGGACCAAGGCGTCCTGAAGAACTGGGGTAGCAATAAACCCCTTTGGGACCTGAGCTGGGCCCACCGAAACTGTCTGGGCTGGGGCCGGAACCTCCTCGTCAAGGCCAACCTGAGGGTCTGCCACTAGCGTTGCTGTTGGTGGCTGGGCCCTACCCCTACCTCGGCCCCTAATGTGGCCACGTCCTCTGCCCCTAGCGGGAGCTGCCTGGGGCTCGAACTGCTGATCGGTGGATAAGGAAGCACGTGTTCTTGCCATCTGCGAAAGAACAGAGTAGAAATTCAATGAATATTTGAGAAACCAAATCGCACGACAAGAAAGAACAAATGAGAGATTTTTCCTAACTCAATAGACTCTGGGGAACAAGTACAGACGTCTCCGTTCCTACCCCTCAGACTCTACTATGTTTTTTCGTGAGTTGTGAGACCCATGTAGCCTAGTGCTCTGATACCAACTTGTCACGACCCGGATTTCCCATCATCAAGATCGTGATGGAGACTACTCGTAGTAGCTAGACAAGCTAACTTATTTATCTTTTCATCATTAAACAATTATCTTAACAGTCTATAGCATCAAAATAAAACATTAATTCTAATAAGAATAATAGCGGAAGTCTGTCTGATAAATGCGAATCCAAATGCAGAACAGTCATTAAAACCTTTACCCAAGATTTGGTGTCACATTACTCACGAACTACTAAAGATGTACTAAAAACAATGGTCTGAAAGAAATGTATAAGTTGTCTGTCTCGAAAACAATGAAGTAACAGTCTAATAAGAAAAAACATAGAGAAGAGATGCCGGGCCTGCGGACGCCTGCAAGGCTACCTCAGTCTCATGAAAATGAAATCCTGCTCTCGTACTAATGCTGCTGCTGCTACTCCTCAAAACCTGGACCTATGCAAAAATGCACAGAAGTGTAGCATCAGCACAACCGACCCCATGTGATGGTAAGTGTCTAACCTAACCCCGGCGAAGTAGTGACGAGGCTAGACTGGACACCACATAAACCTGTGCAGTTATAAATATACGACGGTACATCGAATACAAGGCAATTAACAATATGGGAGGGGAAAACATGCTATAGGGAGATACAATATCAACAGTAACCCCAAGTAACAAACTAGAGCAGCTTAGACTCACAATGAACAAGGAACCAGTACTCAATACAAACACATGGCATCAATAACTGTTATGGTGTGCAACACTCTCCACAATTATCACTGTTGTGGCGTGCAACCCGTTCCACAAATATCACTGTTGCGGCGTGCAACCCGACCCATACCATTTATCAAGTATCACTGTTGCGGCGCGCAACCCGACCCTCATATATCGTTGTTCAATGTTGCGACGCGCATCCCGCTCCTCAATATCATTCAATAGTCTGACTCTCCAACAACAGTCACAATTAAAGGATATAACAATAAGCTAACATTTGACAAAAATCCCGACAAGGGAATAGAATCCAACAAGTTCAACCAAACGTCCCGGCAAGGGAATAATCAACAACGCTTTCTTTTTCTTACTTTTCTTATCTTATAACTCTATCTACCATTTTGATCCAACGCTCTAAAAAATTCAGTCATTTCATATACTTTCAATATTCGTATCACAATTCGAGCTAATGCTCCCAGGAATCAAATAATTATTTCACCGTTCACATGTTATACATAACATATAGAATTTCTCCAATAGACACGGAGTTCACAACCAAGTCATGGAAATCACATTATAAAGACTCACGGTCATACTAGACACCAATGTATAGATACTCGTCACCATACCTATACATCGTACTCGATCACATAGCAATTAGCAACAAGATTCAACTTCCATTCCCTCAAGCTAGGATTAAACCAAACACTTATCTCAAAGCCTTGAAATCCACTTAATCCTCAACTATTGCTTTACCTCGCGGTTCCACCTCTAATTCGCTCGAATCTAATCACAAATTGTTCAATAACTTTAATAAACACTATATGAATCGATTTGAATGCATAAAAATGATTTTCCCAAGTTTTTCTCAAAAATTCAAAAAATGCCCCCGGGCCCACGTGGTCAAAACCCGTGGTTCGGATCAAAACCCGATTACTCATTCCCCCACGAACTCAAATATGTAATTTGTTTTAAAATCGGACCTCAAATCGAGGTCCAACTCCCCAATTTATAGAAAACCTAGGTTCTACCATAAAACCCCAATTTCACCCATGAAAATCATTGATTTCAAGTGAAAAATATGTTTAATGATGTTAAAGATTGAAAGGATTGAGTAAAAATTGACTTACAAGTGATTTGGGATGAAGTTTGCTCTTGAAAAATCGCCTATGGGGTTTGGGTTTTGAAAGAATGGTGAAAATTGATGAAATTTCGACTATGTATAAAAATTGCTCGGATGCGGATATGGCAATTGCGAACATTGGTTCGCATTTGCGAACAAATTTTTTCCTTGGAATTGCGACATCTGGGTCTCATTTGCGAATCCAGGTCTGGCTGCCTAGGTTCGCATTTGCGAACTATTTCTCGCATTTGCGACCAAGGCCCTCTCGCTTTTGCGAGCAAGGGCGTCGCATTTGCGACTACAGCCCTTCATACCAGACTTCGCATTTGCGAAGTCTTTATCGCAATTGCGATCCTGCCCGGCCTTCCCCTTCTTCGCATTTGTGATCGTGCCTTCGCATTTGCGAAGCTCGCATTTGCGAGAAATTCTTCGCAAATGCGAAGATACCAGAACTGAGGAATAACAGCTTTTTCAAATGTGAGAAATGCAAGTCGATGCCTATCCAAAACTCACCCGAGCTCTCGGGGCTCCAAACCAAACATGCACATAACCTCAAAAACACCCTACAGACTTCCTCACGCGATCAAATCGCCAAAATAACATCGTTTACATAGACTCGAGCCTCAAAACACATGATTTTTTTCTTTTAAACTTCATGAACTTTCAAACTTGGAACTTATAGTTCGAAACACGTCAAACGACGTCCAATTTTGACCAAACTTCACAGAAACCGCTTAAACAATATATAAAATTTGTACCGAGCATCGGAACCAAAATACGAGCCCGATACCACAGTCTTTTAATAAATTTTCATTTTCATTTTTCTTAATAATTTCAGAAAAATAATTTCACGAAAAAATTCAGCTCTAGACCTCCGAATTCGACTCCGGGCACATGCCCGAGTTCCATATATTTCTACGGACCTTCCGCGACCGTCCAATCTCGGGTCCGGGTCCGTTTACCAAAAATATTGACCAAAGTCAACTGTAATCATATTAATATCAAAATTCTTTAAATTTTTCACAGAGTTCACATATTTCAACATAAAGACTTTCCGGGTACACGCCCGGACTGCACACGCAAATCGAGAAAAGTAAAAAAATTATGTTTTTAAGGCCTCAAAAGCACAGAACGAATGAGGAAACAGGTGATGACCCTTTGGGTCATCACATTTATTCACCTGGTAGTGGGTAATGGCTGTTTGGAGGCAGAGCTGTAGGAGTTTAGCGAGGTGACTGTCAGCATTCGCAACACCGTTTCTTTCTATGTTATTCATTATTCCTGTTCAGTTTATTTCTAGACTTGTAAATGTAATTACATTCTTATAGATGCTCGTGACTTTTGATACCCCGGTTTGGATCGTGTTTGGGTTGTACTTCCGCTAAGTAATATTATTAAATTATCTTTAAAATTGTTCATTCCTGTTTATCTATTTTTGAAAAAAGCAATTCGGGTTGGTTGGCTGGCCTTGTCCTCACGAGAGGCGCCATCACGATCGGAGCGGGGTTTGGGTCGTGACAATTAATGTCATAATAGGCCAAAGTGCAATATGACTCACCTTTGAGCCTTTATAAAATATTATCACTTTGAGTAGTCCATGATGATGTTAATGCAAATCTTATGTCGTAATACTCTTGATTTTATTTACAATGATGCAAGTATATGGTAATCTACGTACACTTGATTAATATTAATAAGAATATATTTTGTGTTATTACATAACTCTACAACATATCATCACATCAAAACTAGAAAGAAAAACAAATTCAACTAACACATTCACGTATAATATGTACTTATGTGACAATGATTGGACATGCATTGCTCTTAGGTAATTGAAGAATTATAGTAGTTTACTCCAGCAAAATAAAAAAAAAACCTCACACCTTAATGTAGCGACTACTGAATGAAAATAAAAATCAGAAGTTATGTTAAAACAAAACTGGTTTTCTTGTACTGAAAAAATATTCATCCAAGTAAAAGAAAATGTTAGAAGCAGCAGGACAGATTGGAGATAGTTAGCACACAAATATGCATAAGACAACTTATATCGCATATGCTCGGTTACTATGACATGCATCATATCAACAATTAAAATCTACTATGGCTTTCGCATATAGAACTTCGAAAATTTCATCCCATTCATGCGTTATAAAAGATGTTATATTAATATATGTGCTATACAATACATGTGTAGTACGAAGTTGTGTGCACACGAGATATTAGAGGAATGACAAGTATAAGATAATCATACCTTCTTACGTTTCATTACTTATCATATGTAGTTTCTCTTTACATCTAACCCTGAGATGATATGTATGGCTTCGGATTGTAATCTTTCCGGATGTAGGACAAATTTTGTAGATATATATACAGTTGGTTAGAGACTCATATTGATAACGTGTTATGAAATAAAAACAATTTAGTAAAACATGAACAAGAAATAGAGATAGAGAGAAGGAAGAGATTTTCTTATTTCTTCTTCAACTGTGTGGTATTTCCATCTATTACGGAGCCTTTATATAGGCATGAAAAGTGAAAAAATATGTCATTGAATATGTCATTAAGCATTTGAGATCATGGAGGAAGATCATGAGGAGCTGGTTATGGAGTT
The DNA here is from genome assembly GCA_026770625.1 of Nicotiana glauca. Classification (NCBI taxonomy): domain Eukaryota; kingdom Viridiplantae; phylum Streptophyta; class Magnoliopsida; order Solanales; family Solanaceae; genus Nicotiana; species Nicotiana glauca. The sequence continues at coordinate 38,187 of MU683278.1, forward strand.
AAAATCATAACTCCATAAGTATTATAGTAATGAAAGTGATGGAGATAATATGGAAAAGAGTAGTGAGCATTACTCCTTTGATGGTTATGGACATCCACCATAATTCAAGATTTTATAACAGGATTAAGCTTCTCAAGTACTTCCATTAATAAATTTCAACTTCCTCAACTTTAGCCATTTTAAAGTGGGCTAAAACGCTCCCTATTTTTCAAGAATAGAATAGAAGAGTATAGCCATTAGCCATATTTATAACCTATTATTTCACCGCCAACTCCTTTTTAAGTAACTCATGAGTCATGACCACACTAACACCAAATATAGTGGGCTAATTGGTAGCAAGTCAATTACAATTATAGAGGCTACTAACGTATACAAGTACAGTGGGCAAACCGGTGGACCGGATCGGATATGATTCGGATCGAAAACTGGTAATGAAAAAACAGATAAATTATCCGACTTTACCCATATTTAATACGAATAAAAAACGGGTTAATCGGCGGATAATATGGTCATGAATTCTTGCATATAACCACTTTTGGGAGAATTCTTACTCTCCCTAATTTGAAGAACCCCCAATTAAGGTTTTTGTAAAGGTGAAAGTTAGTTCCATTGGTTATTCATTTTCTAAATGGATAATATGGTTCTTATTTATATTTGACCCGTTTTTAAAAAGTTCATTATCAACCCATCTTTTAGTGGATAATATGGATGGTTAATTATTTTCCTTTAATCATTTTGCCACCCATAATAGTGATCAATATTCGGAAGTAGAAATTTACTTGTATTAAGTATCGTGATCAATATTAGGAAGTAGAAATTTACTTGTATTACGTAATCTTTTTTTGGTAGAGTTTATTATATGACCTCCGGTCCATCTTACCAGTATTTTATAAAGGTTATTGTATATCCCATTCCCACCATTTGTCTCTCTTAAACGTCTCACTTAATATAAAGGATATTATTCTGCAACTATAGAAAGGGAGAAACCTTGCGAAATTAAAAGGATTAGTGTTGGATTAAGTATGTTCCATTTGAGAACTATTGCGTGCAGTATGATTTCACTAGATCGTTGTTATTGTGTGTAGTATGATTTATCAACCTTAGGATTTGATGAACTTGGGAGTCTGCGTTTGAATTGAAGTTTTGGAAGTAGATGGCTTAATCAATGGAAGTCCAAATCTTGAATTATTGGTGCCAAAATGTAAAGGACTTGAAAATTACATACACTGATATATATTAATCAATCATAATTAACGCAATGATTCTAAAAAATGAATGTGCTCAATTTTCATAGCTAAGGAGGTAAGATTTTTGTCCCCTCCATCTTGTAATCTTTTTAAGATTTAATATATATGGTAGGAGTCTATGCCTAACCCGCGAAACCACAGCTCAGTACGATTTGGCCTGTCATAAAAGAAACTTCAATTTGCGTGCTAACTAAGAGTTCATAGATTGGGAACCAAATAATGCAGAACATTTTCCCAAATATTGATACATATAGCCATATAGGAGTTTGGTAAAAGGTAAATGCAAGGTTTAGACATATTGGTGCAGTAAAGGAGTTTGTTGATGACATGTAGAGTCAGAGAGTTTGAGTTGGAACTTCAATGCATATTTGACATCTTAATTGATAAGTTTAAGTTATGTGCACTGATGCTGTAAATAATATTTTTACACGATAAGACTAACAATAACATAAGAATTATTTATAACAATTATGATCTGATAACCAAAAAAGAACCGCTTAGACTATTTCAGGTTTGGCATTGTACAGGAAACTTGAAGTCTACAGGCCTTAATGGAGAAGAAAGGTTATATATTTGCTCTCTCTACATATATGAGATGGCTAATTAATGGCTGTTTACCTTCCAATTTGAAGATGCAACATTACGGTTACTGATTCTTTCACAAACTCTAACAACAACAACAACAGACCCAGTAAAATCTCAAACTCTATATGACATGTCAATTTCAGATTACTAAAGAGTAAAAAGATGCCAACGCTCTAGAAGAGGTAAGTCTCACGCATAATTATCTGATGCACTTCGTTCGAAAGTTCACAAAAAAAAGAACAAAACTAGCAACGATGAAAGCAAAGAAGCCGCGAGGGAGGTGGGATGCGAGGCTTCAACTGAGTCAAGAGCTTGGAAGAAGATCACACTCAATAAACAGGCATTCTCTGGCATAATTTAATGCAGATGCACTTCCTATACACAGAGGTGATACCTCTTTCGAACGTTTAACCACAAAGCTAAAAACTAAAGAGAAACATGCTAGTAAGTCGAAGAGAAAAGAAAAGAGGCCACGAAGGAGTTGACAAGCAACTACATCAAGAGCATGAAAGAAAACCACAATATTGGTGCTACCTAGACACTTCTTCTGGGAGGGTAGAGCCATTTATCAACGCCCCGTGCTTTCCCACGGTTGGAATACTGTTAGAGCGTTTCTTTATTCTAATGTTGCCAGAAGTCGGGACTCTCTTCTCATTCTTCTCTTTGAGAAAAGAAGTGTAGCTCCCAAGAGGTGGCTCCAAAATTATAGCACTCTTACTTCTGAAGGACTGATCGATGCTCTTCCTATACGTCTCAATACCTTCAGTTAGCTGCTCCCCTGAAACAGGTACGACCTTATTACTCAACTCCAACTTATTGTGTAGCTCTTCATTAACATCAGTCGTATAACCATCTTCTTCAATATCTTGCATGGCAAGATCATCATACTCCTCGTCTGATTTGGTAGATTCCTCATCCACTGAGCCTTCCTGTGTTCATAGCAACAAAGAGGTTGACTATTAAACAAGAAACAAAACAGAATAAAATCCCCAGGAGCTACCTGAAAATTGATTTTTTTTTAAAAAAGAACTGGGTGCTTCAAATTCAATATTTGGAAACGAAACTGAAAGGCATGATGGTTCAGCAAGAAAGAGGATCTGAACATAGTCGCATATTCACTAAGCAACCCATGATCTTACTAATTGGTTTAGACCTCCTCCCATCTAGAAATAACATGCTACCAACTATATCTAGCAGCTTCTTAATGACATTAAATATATGTCATTCCCACATACCTCATCGTCAACTTGTTTGGACCCATCATCACTAAGATCCTCATCACTGTCTCTTTCAAGTGGTTCGTCAACCTCTTCATCGCTACCATGCACTGATTGTTCCTCTTTGAGCTGTAATTAGGGTGAAAAATGTGAATGCATCCACTAACTACTCGAACCAAATGGACGATACAAAATATATATTATATATATATATATATATAAGCTCCAAATTTCATCAACCAAAGGCCAAGACAGACTACACTAGTTTATGAGAGCTCGTCATGATTTCTAAGCATACCTCCTTTGCATGTCCTTCAGAAAACCTTGGTGAGCTGCAGCAAGACGAATAGTACCTGCTGCCATTGTCTGTCAGCTCACCTCTTGATTCATCAACACTACTGGCATGACTCGTACCACCAACATCACTGGGCCAAGCACTGATTCCGAAATGGCCAAATTGCAGATTAATAGGTTCAGCCTTGCCAATCTGCAGTGGTCCATACATAGGGGTCCCTATTCCATTCGCAATGGAATGGTCCATATTAGGCTTCCCATCATTGCCCAATGTGTAAACTGGCCAAGCTTTTGCTACTGATCCATCATTATTCAGAAGAGCCATCAAGTGCCTAGAAGAACCTTGTCTTTGAATCAGTTGAAACATTCCCTTAGAGCTCACACAATTGGCAGCACACTGGTTCCTGTATTCCTCATCAATGAGTGCAACAGTATTCGTGATTGGATCATACAATTGCTCTCCTGTCTCACGCCTCCTTAAGCAGCCGAATACAGTGGCATGAATCGCTGCTACACTCTTATCAACATTGGTGTTGTTAATCTTTGGCACCAAATGTTTGTCAGCTCGGTTACAGAGATATTCTTGTATTGTCCGGATGTTCCGAATATATTTAACATACTTGTTTTTAGCAGGATCAAGTGTCATGTACTTTGCACGTACTGCAAACCTCTCTAAATGTTTTTCCTCATTTGCAATGTAAACCATAAAAGGTATGACTGAGGGGTGCTTCTTCATTAGTCCCATCTGCAGGTAAAAGAAAACAATAGAACCAAGTTAATCACCACTGGAAAGACTCCCTCCAGATAAAAAGCGATATACACATTCTTTAAAATTAATTCTTACCACAAAATTAAGGCTCAAATGAACACCCTCCACGACGACTGATTCTTTCCGCTCTTCCCATGCAGTGATTAGCCTATCAAGACTATCAATTACCATCTCGCTCTGTGCCTTAAATCCTTCAACTGCCATTTCTCTGGCACTAATCAAATCAACAGCACTTGAAATCCCAACAGGCGGAGATTTTCCATTAGTCGGACCATTTACACCTTCTTTTTGTATTGGAGGGGTTGAAATGCCAGCTAACTTCTTTGCCCTTTTTTTCACTTTTGCTTCAGAAACAGCTACTTGATCCAAATATTCCCCAGCATGGTAGGTTGAGGCCCAAAGCAAAGGGCTTTGCTTTTCATCTACAAAACTCCTCATCATATGTCGAATGGAGTCGGTGGACACAACTGTTGTTATGCCCAACCTGCTTCCCTGTAAACACGATTCGAGAAGGAAATCATACACAGCTCATGTCCCAGTATATATGACAATCTTCCATTTCAGGAGATATTATAATGTTTTGACATCATTCCACCAAAGATATGTACTTATTTTATCAAGTTTTCACAAATTTCAAGAATTCAAATTCATTTAAACTAAATCAAATGTGATCCTTTGATATGATATTTTCCTTATCAAACTAAAAAGTCCACTATTACTTAAATATTTTCTTCCATTACCACTCGTATAATACATAAGTCAGATCAATATCAATGTATCAATTCAAATTGAGTCACATAAACCCAGGGAGTAAATGACATGCCAAAATTAGGAGGTTAGTACATCAGCTAAGGCTATGAGAGAATCTATACCAGCAAAGCAGACAAGGTAGATTTGCCACAGCCACTAGTCCCACATAATAGCACGGTTACAGATTCTTTTCTCTCTCGGATCCTGAAACATACCAAACGAATTTGTGAAGAAAATACAACAAGGTACACTGAATAAAAAATATCAGCACATGTGCACATCATCAGCTTCCTATATCAATCAATGACAAATGGATAGGGCCATTATTCCCCTAATTTAACAAGTGACACTAAAATATAAACAACCACAGATATATGAAAATAAAGACAAATGACATTGGCACCAGAGAAACACGTATTAGTTTAAAATACCAAGGAATAAACTTGATTAACACAATCCACAAGTACGCTGATTGAATTGTAATTAAAAAGTGATTCAGGAAACCTCCAAAGGCAACGATTACTCCCACAATTTGTAATGAAGGATGTATTTCTACCAAGGAGATATATCTTAACGCATTTCTTATTAAGTAAAAACCTGCATTTCAGTGACATTTTTACTAATTCAGACATCAATTCATTTTGAGGAGATGAGAAAATTACTGGCAAAGCCTATCAGTGACCTCTGATGAGAATGGCAGACTCATCTCATACTTGTTAAATTAACCAATAAATACATCACGGTGCCCGCTAACGGGAAAACAGAAATATCATATCAGTCACCCATTCAAATATACACACCATCAAAAAGGAAACTTTTACTTTGCTTATCTAACACCTTAGAGATTCTGCAAATATTCTTTTTAGTTAGACCAAAGAATGATCAACATCTGAGAAAAGATCTTTTTTTCGTTTTTAAATGGTTGCATACTATTTAAGACATCACCATAGCCTTTAGGGGATAAGGAGGATTTGAAACCCAGAACTTGCAGTTAATTGGTAATTGGGCTACAAAACTACAATTCTCATACCCATCCCGGCTCTGTCTATAACTGTGATTAAAATGCCTCACAGGAACTTTTTTTTTGTGTGTGTGCATGTGTGTGTGGGTGGGTTTTGTTTTGGGGGGGGAGGGGGGGTACTCATAGCAAAATACACCTAGTAATATTAACAGAGACTGCAGGAACTTACCTGCAAGCTAAAACTAAGTCAGCCCTCTGGTTGGGGCCCATATACTTGTATTCGGTTAGAGCATCACAAACAACATCTAAAAATGTTTCTCTCTTGACAACCACTGTTGTGCGCCTTTTGTACAACTCAAATGGTTTACTCTCACTTCGATTGTCCCCTTTATCCAAGAATACATCGATAAAGGCACTAGACTCTTTATGATGAAGGCCTTTCAATTTATCCTGTCCCGCTTGCACTCTATCTGCTGATACCAACTTATCGCCCATGCATTCACTTCTCATCTTATCAAAAACTGTCCTGCTAATCTGTTCATGCAAAATAAGATTCAGTAATAGAAGTGCCTAAATTTTATATGCTTTAAGCGAAATTGGAAGTCACAAATGCAAAAGAAAGAACAGCAGATAATGGACTTTTGGAATCTTATGAGGAATACTCTCATCAGCAGGGTTAAGACTTCCATTCTTGCCAATCCTTAAAAGAAGAATCTTACATGAGACTCATTGCCTTTTTAAGCAGATAGAAAAAAGTTCAAATGAAACTTCCTCAAGCATATAATCGGGAACACATTACGTGTGAGCTTAAAACAAAAGGGCATTAATTTAATTCTCTACCAAAACATAATCTTAAGGGAAAAAGAAATCAGCTTTTTGAAGACGACGAAAAAGTTTTGTCGGTCGTTAATCTAACTGTCATACTTCATTAATCTAACTCGGGGGAAAAGTTCAACTTTACGAAGACGACAAAGAAAATTTGTCGGTTGTTAATCTGTCATACTTCACTAATCTAGCTAAGGAAAAAATTCAACTTTAAGAAGAAAACGGCTTAATATTGTTGGTCATTAATCTAACAGTCATACTTCATAATCTAGCTGCCATACTTCATTAATCTAACTGTCAAACTTCATTAATCTAACTGTCAAACTTCAATCTTGAAGATAAACAACAGATAAACCAGAAATACCTCTTCGTCAAATTTTCTAATCATAACTGATCAGTAAGTCATTGGCAGTCACAGAATAAAGGGGAAAAAACCGTTAACATTCCAACTATGCTTTTACCATATGCACAATTACTGAGCAACAATTATCAATGAGCATGTTCAACAGTAAATCGGATCATAACAACTGGCACTTTTTTCCATAATTAGGTACTTTTTTCAAATATTGAGTTATCCATATAATAAATCATCAAAAAACGAGAAGAAATAATTAGTAGTACCTTAAAGGCATGTCGAGGTTTACATCCCATAAGTTGAAGAGTACTCTGCAGAACAGAACGCGTATATCTAAAAGAGTCTTTCTCTGGCTCTCCTACCACTATATACAATAGCTTTGTCACCTCCGTATTAGCCATTTTCTGCAACAACAGTAAAAACAAAAACCGAAAAATTTAATCTCCAAGCAAATAAATTAAACAATCTAAGATCAACATGCATACTAAATTGTTAATTGTCTCCGTAACATTACCGATCATCAATTCCACCTTAAAACGAAAAAAATCAATAAAACCACACACATTATCACGATATCATAATGCCGGTTATTACAGCAATTAAGGGAATATCGAAATCAAACCTCTTGGAGTTATTTCGTCGGCGGCGGCGATAGGCGGCGGAGGCTGTGGTTTAGGGTTAGGAAGCGGTGAGAATACTAGAGAGAGGAAATTGATGAAGAAGAAGAGAGCAATTTCCAACGCGATCTCGCCATTACATTACACGCCTTTGCTTTGCTGCTTTTTTCCACGAATCCAAGCACGAGTACATACACGAGTTCCCTTCTCGTGTCTATTTATAGTAATTAAAAACTCCCAGCCGGTTCTTTTGGGGTCGGTTTCGGGTTTAGTATCGGGGCACCGAGGAGATTGGGTGTTTATTACACGTGGGAGGGCACAGAAGTATGTTGTAATTATGGGAAAAGACAAAAGTGGATCTGAATATGAGTAACAACTTTTGTCCTTCAATTACGAGGTAATTGTCAATTTGCGGATTTAGGATTGAACAAAAAGACATTGAAAAGGAAACAAAGCAAAGGGAAAACATGAAAAGGACTTGTGAGTAAATATTATGGGGAGAAAAAAAACCAAAATAGCCCCTTAAGTTTGAGTTTGGTTTAAACTCATCTTTCTCATTTATCTCGAGAAAGATTAATAGTGTTTTAATTATATAAACTTGGAGACTTTTAATCTAACTCTAATTCACCTTTTAAAGTTTGTGAAAATTGACAATGTATGTTGCATTCCTAAAGCAAAAACAAAAAAAAATAGATAAAGTTTTTGCCCTATGTATACCTTATGTCTTAATTTAATATATTTAAAAGTCGGTAAAAATCCCCACGTGCAAAACATATAATTTAATTTTTAGAAGAAGAAAAAAAGGACAAATCTTCGACTCTTTGTATACTTCTATCCTAATTTAAGAAACGCAATATGACATCTTTGAAAGAAAATGACAAACTTTAAATGAGGCTTTGTAATATGACATCTTTGAAAGAAAATGACAAACTTTAAATGAGGCTTTGTCTTGAAATATTAATTTTTTTATACACAAGTCAATAATACTTTTTAAAATTTTATAAGTTATCTTAATTGAATCGTAAAAATTAACATGTTGTCGACGTGTAAAGAATGTTTTCATTCCGACAAAAAAGATTTGACCATTTAATACGATATTGCCATGATTCAATTGTCTTTACTCATGAAAGATTTTTAGCGTTTCAACCATATTAAATTGGAATATTTTAGCTTTAATTGAGGCGCAAATATTAGCATATTAGCTGTTCACTTGCAAAGAATATCTCATTCTCGTAACAAATCAAAAAGGCTTGATCGTCGAATATATTATGTCCTGATTCGGATTGTTCTTATTCTTGTTTGAAGATTAATTATCAGCGTACTAACTTATGTGAAATGGTAGAATTTTAATGATATATATATATAATTGTAAGAAGTAACGTGTCACCCCATGTACAAAGTATGTTCTATTCCCAAAAATATGCTAACACGTCTTTAAAAGATAATAATAAAATTAAAGGGTATTTTATATTAAAGTTTAAAAATTTGACTTTTAACAAGCTACTTCCACAAAACTATTTTTTATATTATTAGAAGTTTGTAGTATTTTCGTAATATTGACTTAGATTTTTTTCATGCACAAGTTTGTGTCTGTAAGACATTCATTTTTAGCAGACTAGTTAGAGTTGGATGGATTCTACACTGATTTTATAGAGTTGGAGGACTATCATTGCTTGAGGTTAAAAAATCAAGATTATTCTGAACTTAAGGGACTATTTTAAAATTTGTTCTCCAAATATGACTTTTACACATTTATTTTGGGGGTAGAGCGGTTTAAGGATAACTGTAGTATCGGTCAAGGACCCAAGTTCAAGACAAATAAATACTAATATTATAGTATTTCATAGCAATTTCATCGTCATTTTTTCTTGTCTGTTTCTATATCGATTATTTTAAGTTATTTCGCCAGCACCAATAAGGATTTCGGTAAAGTGATAAGTATTCCTTCGTTCTTAATTAGATAAATGGAATTGCCTGTGTTAGGGAGCGCTTTACCCCCAATATGGGATTTTTCGATACGGATCCAGATTTAATCGGACCCAATATAAATACCGAATACCGGGTAAAAAATCAAAAAATATATATATGGCGAGCATTCATCTTGTTTTCTTATTGTCACTTGTATTTTTCTTTTAAATATCACCAAGCTGATGCTAATTCGAAATTATACCTATACTAAATGTTAAACTCTTATTTTGTGTGAGAAACACACTTTCTCCAAATAAACCAGAAAAGTATAAAAATTCTAACCGCCATTTAGGTCATCTCCAACGCTAGCACTATTTTTTGCATCAAATTTCACACTAAAATAATATAACACTAAATTTATTCCAAACATTACACCATTTTTTACCCCAAATCTTCTCTCTCTTCTATATAATATTATTATCTTCTATTTACTTTTCATTTTCTATTTCCTTCAAACTAATACTATCTTTATTCTTTTTTCCATATTCATTATATATAATTCACATTCACCACTTATATAATCATTTATTACAAAATTATTTTAAATAATAATTATATTTCTTTTTATACAATTATAATAATAATAAAATTAACTTATAAATTTATATAAATATAATATATACAAAAATTAATATATCAAAAAATGGGATATAAAATTAAAATTATAAAGATCTTAATATAAAAGTTAATTATATACACAATATATGATAAATTAAAAGTTTAAAAATAAAAAAAATTGATTAAAAATAATATTAAATCAAATATAGAGTGATGAATAGTGTTGCACTACTATTCATATTCTATAATAGTACAAAAAATATTATTGCATTAGAGAAAAAAATATTATTTATTGTACCAAATTTAGATTTGGTGCAAGATGTAGAGTGGCGTTCGAGATGCCCTGTTAAAATTGCGGCTTTATGGATGCACCATTGGAGGCTTAAAATTTGCCGTATTATAGTGCTATACTGGCGGTTTAATTTTTGATAATCGTCACTATAATAACGTCATAAGTATTATGTTTTCTTGTGAGTTTTTGACCAATATTGTCCTTTATCTTTGAGGGTAGGTCTATTTTGGTCCCTCAAATATAATCCTGAACATATTTAGTCCCTTAAGTACGCTAAAGTGGAGCGTCTTTAGTCCCTTATCTTTGAGGGTAGGTCTATTTTGGTCCCTCAAATATAACGATGGGCATATTTAGTCCCTTAAGTATGCTAAGATGGAGCACCTTTAGTCTTACTGACATAATCTGTTCAAAACTAACGGTGTTAACCAACTCTGATTCATGAAGCAAATCTTCAACTCTGAAGCAAAACATTTCGTCTCCTTTTATGGAATAACGCAAATTATCACTTTAATTCCTCATTTTTGGATAATGTCTTCTAAAATTGACCTTGAAAATATATATATATATATATACAAATTTTATATACTTTTTCGGCTACCAGATGAAAATAGTTTCTGGCGTGGGCTAAAAGTGAGAATACAATCTGGCTATTCCTTTGCTTCAATAATATGCTTAGAAGTGATCTCGGCACAATTCAGACCAGAAGATGTTTCGATTTAACTGTCACCAGTTTTAGCTTAATTACATAACCTCACGGAGTGTTATTAGTTGACTAATTCTTGGCGAGATAAGATATAATTGTATTAGCAATAAGCAATTATCCTTTAGGGAAATACATGTAGAAAGTGAGATTTTATTATAATATATTATCAAGTGAATTTGACGATTCCCAACTCTTTTAAATTACAAATCTTTCGAAAGTTGTTTATTTTTGTTAAGTATTTAACAAGTATTAATTCCACAAACTTTTCATCAATCTGATTCTCTCAAAGACTAGTTGAAATATTAAAAGTATGTAGTATAGATGTTCCAATCTCTGTGGGATGATATCATAAATTATACTAGAATTTGACAAAGCACGAGCAGGAAAATCCTATACATATTCGCCTCGTCAATAACTAAATTAAAAAGACTGTTGAGTGCCGGAACCAACCCCGTAATTGATCTTGGACAGACTGTGTTAGTGAGACTAAATGTGCTCCACTTTAGCATATTTAAGGGACTAAATATGCTCAGAGTTATATTTGAGGGATCAAAATAGACCTACCCTCAAAGATAAGGGACTAAAGGTGCTCCACTTTAGCGTACTTAAGGAACTAAATATGCTCAGAGTTATATTTGAGGGACCAAAATAGACCTACCCTCAAAGATAAGGGACAATATTGATCAAAAACTCGTTTTCTTGTAGGGAATCCTTGCAACTTGCAAGGAACATTACCAGTATTCTAATACCAAATATTGAATCTCACATCATAAACAATTTTACTAGCATAAATCTTATCTAGAATAGGTGTCTAAACTTATCTCGCGAAATGATTAAAATCTTTTTAGAATAATCAATTAACATGTATCCCTCTAACTAGCAAGGATTATAAATGTAGTGGGTTAGGCATTTTAAATATTTTACCTGAGATTTTATCCAATAATGCAATACTTTTTATTGTAAAGGAGTAAAGGATTTATAAATTCCACGTAGTTATAAATTTATTATAAATCAGTGGGCTCGAATTTATTTTTATTCTTCTGCATTTATGTTTCTCTTATTATTTAAAAGTTACAGAATTTATTTTTGATTACAGAAAGTAAATAATAAAACAATAGAGACCAGATGAAATTGTTAATAATAAAACAATAAAAGCTCATTTCTATTTTATTTTTTTAAAAGGAAAGGAATCTCATTTCTTTAATGATTAATAACGCCACACGTTAATTGACATGCTTAAGAAAGAGAAAGCACCCACAGAAAGGAAAAGTTCCCAAAGGTAGGACTGGTCGACAAAGACCAAAGTTGGATACTTTGATTATTTTTCAATGCTTTCCATTACACGGCGCTTTAATATAACGACTTTAACTAATTCATTTCTTTTAATTTGTAAAATGACCATGGAGTTAAATTAATTAATCATTGAATTTTAACATAACTTTACTTTTTAAATAATATTCTAATCGTCCCAATAGATTACCTAATTCCACTCCGCTTTAGGTCTACGATAAGCTCAAAGGAGTTATTCAATACTTGTATAGGAAAAAGGTACTCCCTCCGATTCACAACAAGTGACCAGTTTACTTTAATAATAGTGTTCAGTTATGTAATCAAGAAAAAATTTCAGTTTATTTTTACTCTTTTACCCTTATGTGCATATCCCTAAAATATTTTCTCACTCCTCACTATAACTATGTGATCAATATTTAATAAGGGTAGTTTAATCATACTAGGTATGTTTGCATAGAATTTAACATTTTCTTAATAAGCGTGCTAAAAGAAAACTGATCACTTATTGTGAACCGAAGGGAATATCTTCTAATAAAGTAGTTAAAGTGTATGCAAGTTGATCTATATCACTTATCAACTGAAAATAAAAGGCTAAAGTAGCTCAACTCTAATAATATATCTTCTTTCCTTTCACATTTTTTAGTAATCTCTTCTTCAGTTGCTGAAGAGAGCAGAAGTATGTGATCTTGTAAGTTGTTTGTACTGATTTTCTTATTATATTTGAATTTTCGCTCTCTTAAAGGAAATGTTAATATATTTGTCATGATTAGATTTTTTTTTCCAGAAGGAAATTATAAATCTCAATATTTGACTAGTTCTTTTTGTTGGGTGAAATGTTTGAGCTTCCATAGCATTCAGCCATCCATAACGTAGCCATATAGGGTTTGGGAATCTTTTTTAGGGGGAAAACTGTTCGGGACAAGTGTTAGTATGCCACTTGTATTTGTATCTTCGTGTGGCTATGCTCTCGATATTTTATACTCTATTTTATATAGCGAATTGCCCATCTCCGATCGTGGATGTAGGTCAAATTGTCTGAACCATATTAAATGTTTATGTCTCTTTTGATATATTTCTCTTCTGTTGTCTGATTTATCGTTGTTGAGGGTTTGCTTTACTAGCTTCCTCGTAACACCTGATTATTATGATCCTAACAAGTGGTATAAGAGCCAATGGTTTGGCGACACGAGTATGGAGATGGCAAAGTGATGGCGTAGGGCCCGGCTTATTACCTTTGCCCGTCTATGGGGTGGTTCACTACTTTTACCTATAGTTTCAAAGACGCGTACATAGCCTCTACTTGGGCTTTGGTGGCCGTAAATATTCGGATCATGTAGGAAGATTATTGGGAGTGTGCGAACAAAGTCCCACGTGAAAAGTAGAAAAGAAAAATAAGTTACTTATAAGGAGTTAGATATTCTTAATGGTGTGAGGCCTTTTGGGAAAAATTGTGCGGGCTTGACTCAGGATAATCAGTTGCACAAAGTATCCTACGTTCACATAGCATCGGGGAATGAGCCGCCTTCAAGAGGATGTGATGTAGACAGCATATCCTAATTCAAACATCAATGGCTGATTTTACGATTCCAACACGTAACTGATAACCTATAGGTCAGACGAAAATAACCTTCGCTTTTATCCATGGTTCCACTGTTCTAAGATATGCAGAGTCCGAAACTTTTTTGATGATTTTTTGGACAAAAAATATATTTTTAATGCTAAAAAAAAAGTTACACAAATAAGTATTTCGCAGTATTATACTGCGAATTACCTTAACGGAAATTTAGCCGTTAAAGTAATTCGCAGTATAATACTACGAATTATAAAAAAATTATAATTCGCAGTATTATACTGCAAATTATAAAAAAAAATTAACTAATTCGCAGTACCTTTATTAATTTGGCCCCACCAATTAACTCACATAACAATAATTCAAACACATAAAACGTAATTAACCTTTTCATGTTTGCTAAGAAAAAATCTCTATTGTGTTAGAAGTACCAATTACTTTATAAAATAAGATTTCTTAGAAATAAAAGATGTCTTCCCGACAAAAAAAAAATGAACAGTAGATATATCTTTCTTAAATGAAAGAAAGAAGTAATAAAAGTACACTACAATATATATTTGAATGAGAAAATTGAAACACTATATACTTCAATGACGAAACACGCTAACGTTAAACAATATTGGTAGTGATATACAAAGATTCTTTGCCTAAAAAACTTATGTTACTCTGGACTTAAGTTGTTCAAACAAGAAGATAGAAAATATGCAATATATGAATATTTTTCTCACCACAACAACTAATTCATGCTCCGCCGCACTTAGAAAATATAAATTCTCTTATGAACCCAGCAAGATTCTAAGAGCGTGTTACTAGTTTGAATTCAACTAATTACCTAATCTTGGTGTACTAGTTTGAATTATTGTTATGTCAGTTAATTGGTGGGGCCAAATTAATAAAGGTACTGCGAATTAGTTAAATTTTTTTTTAATAATTCGCAGTATAATACTGCGAATTACAAAAAAAAAAAATTATAATTCGCAGTATTATACGGCGAATTATAAAAAAAAAATTGTAATTCGCAGTATTATACTGCGAATTACTTTAACGACTAAATTTCCGTTAAGGTAATTCGCAGTATAATACTGCGAAATACCTATTTATGTAACTTTTTTTTTAGCATTAAATATGTACTTTTTGTCCAAAAAATCATCAAAAAAATTTCAGACTCATTTCAGTTACGTATATGTCCAAATTTTGTATAAGCTAAACGCATTTACATACCTAATTTTATCAGGCTGAAAACGTGTGCATGAACGGGAGCAGCAAGACATAAATGGATCAAATCTCACGTTATATCCATGAATTACTCATAATAGGTGAGACATAGGTTGTCACCTTTTGGCATGAACCTTGCAAAAAAAAGTATAAAAATATGAACGAGAACAAGGAAAATGCGTCATATGTCTTCGCGAGCGATGTGTGATTTTTAGTTATAAGACTTTTTATACACGAAATCAGTGAAAATGAAACTTATGATTGTTTGACTCAAAAGTTACGAAAATCTTTTAGAGCAAAACAATCAAAAATGGAGGGGTAAATCTGAGTCAGACATAATAAATTCCCAAACCAAAAGACTAATAACATGGATCATACACAAGATATAAAGAGGATAGATGATCTTATTAAGATTGAATACGATGTTTCTCATCAATTGATGAGGAAACCCCTTTACATGTGTTTTCCCCATTCATAGAGTTCTATCATGAATGTTCGGAAGAAGCTGTTCAACTACTGGGAGAGAGGAGAGGTGTGGTCGCCCCCTCATCGAAAGTTTTCCCTTGATATATATAGCTATGGCCCCCTTGTCCTTTGTTAAGTCACATGTTCTCTTGGCTCCAATAAGCTTTAGGTGGACCTTTAAGCGTCGCCTTTGTTGACTCGCCAGATGTCGGGGAGAAGGTATGGAGTTAATTACATTATTTTTCGCTGCCCGATTATTTATGCGGGACGTTGGTCGACTTGGTTGAGATGGTCAGATTTTGACCAATACAGTTAGTCCCTCCATCTGTCAGGGTCGTCCTCTAAGGGCTCGGCAGACGGATCATGATCGTTACGAATTCGAGAGAAATCTGACTTGCGATTCTTCGCTCCTTGGTTACATATCCTAGATTTACAATGGAACAACAGTACTTTGTCGATTCTCGTAGATTGTTGCGATGGTTTCGGAACCGGAATGTCGCTTGGTATTACGGCGTCATTTTGTGGTTACCGCCATTATTACACACGTTCCTGAGGGATTGAAACGTTTGTATATCATCAGATTCAATTGGCGACTCTTGGGTTTCGTGCTTGGGAGAGTGGTTTATCTCTCTTATAAATACAGAAAATTTGTCATTCGATTAACGCACTTCTTTATCTTTCACTTGAGAGTATCTAGCAAACACACTTTCTATCTGATCCCTCTAGCTTCTATTTATCCCCTTTGTTTTTTGCAAATTTTTATCTTTTCCTTTCGTTAGTTCTTCGGAGTATATTTGACAGAAATGGCTGGTGATTCTTCTCGCGAAGATCTCCCTGTTGCTAATCCAGTACCGAAAAACACTGATCAGGCTGTCGGATGAATAGATGGAGGTGGAAGAAGAGGAGATCCCATCAGTGGATGAAATCCTTCCTCGCCCTGGGAGGGATTCGACTGATTTCAGTATTCGCGTCATGCCTGAACCGGAACCTATCCCTACCATTTAGAGAGAAAGGGACATTGTTGAGTTGAAAGAAAGGTGGGGGATCCCAATTACGTCGATATACGACCGGCAGTAGGGAATGATATAGTCTATTTTGACCTCCCCGGGTATTGCATGCTCTATGCCTACCCCTTTCTGGTAGGGTATACGTTTCCCTTTCCTTTTCTGGTGGTGGATTTCTGCCATTTTTACGAGGTATTCCCCACCCAGCTCTCGCCATATTTGTATAAGTTATTCCTCATGCTGCTTAAGTACGCGGAGCTCGCCGGTCGTGAGGTCACGTTAGACCATATGCTCAACATTTTTTCTCCTCAACTTATTCGTGGTTCAATGATTCATATGCATCCTCGGGGGTCGAGGAGTCTCGTAGTGAAGATGGACGACCGGGCCAACCGTCATTTCTATGAGAATTAATTTTATGTGCGGACTGATCACATTGTGGCGGACCCAACTAGGGGTGTGCATTCGATTTTGACCCTTATCGATAATTACTTATCGATTATCAATTTGTACATATGATTATCGTTATCGTTTCAATAAGGTTTCGATTTTTTCGATTTCGATTTATCGATTTCGGGGGCTTATCGATTCAGTTATCGATTACACCAATAAGAAAATTTGTGGGATTCCACAGAAAGTATATCGCTATAAACGTGCCTAACTAATATGGACAAAAAGAAGCTAAAATAAGACGAACACCATTTATAATATAAAAATTGTGTTAACAAGCACATGCAACAAAACTAAAGTAAGGGATCAAATGTATGCCACCAACACTCCAACGGTATAAAAAAATACATTATCACGGCTAATTCTGTTTTTCATTTATTTGAACTTCATTCCCTTGATCTTTAAATATGATAATTACTTAAATTTGGTAAAGGAAATAATAGGGTAAGGGACTTAGGATAAAGGAAAGGGTATAGATTAGGAAAAATAATATTGTATAGTCGCTTTCAAAATAGTAGCGGAATATATATACATTTTGTATGTTATATTAATCTACACAAATAGGTAATTACTCATTTAACAAGCGTCTACAGTCTAGCGGTGTACATTCGATTTATCGATTCAATTTTGACCCTTATCGATAATTACTTATCGATTATCGATTTGTACATATGCTTATCGTTATTGTTTTAATAAGGTTTCAATTTTTTCGATTTCGATTTCAATAACAAATAATCGATTCGATTTGTCGATAAACCGATTCGAATGCACACCCCTAAACCCAACGGGGTTCCCTGAGAAGTGGAACTTCGCACGTAAGTTTTCATATCTTTAGTCGATGAGATGTTCGACCATTTTTTATTGTGCTACTAAATTTTATCACATCTTTGCAGCTGAGAGATTGCATCCTCCACCTATCGAAGGTATCCGTGAATGGGTTGATGTCGTCCTTCCTCATACGGTGGATATTCACACATGGTTGGCTTTTCATGAAAGGTTTGGATGCAGGCCTCTCACGGGTGAGATAACGTTCCTGTCTGTTGTTCTCTTTTTTATTGCTCAATTTCTTATGAATCGTATGTCGATGTCAGGGAGAGTACGAAGAGCAAGGGCTCCTCTGTTGGCCTTTTTTCAATCGGCCACATCTACTCATCCAATCGTGGTACCTATTGCCCGAACTTCATCGAGAGCCGCTTCGATTGAATCTGTGGCCTTGGTTACTCTCGCGAGGGCTATCTCTCAGGATGAGGTCCCGACCGGTATTGTTCGCCCAACGGGCGTATCTCCATCTACTGAGGAAGAGGAGGGGCCGTCAAAGAGACCGAGAGTGGAGTTTGAGGTTGTGCCCCCAATAGTAATTCATATGGACGATTCTCCGACACATGCTCTGGAGATGGTGTCGCTGTAGTTCCCCTCTTAAGGACGGAACCGGCCGCCGGAGTCGCCGATGCCTGTGATCAGCAATCAAAAGCTCCTACCATAGTGGGTGAGCAACAACCTGTCGCGGCGTAAAATCAGACTTCTGGGGTTGCCATTATAGTTTTGAACGTACCCTCGTCTTCTGCGGTGGGTCGTGCCTCCTCAAATGCTGAAAGGGGAAAGGACGTGGTGGTCGACAACTACGAGTCAGAGTCGGACCTAGACCTTGACGATGTCAGGATGTTTTAAGAGGGTATTACCTACTCGGTGGTTCATGCGGGGGGCTCGACCCGTATTCTATAGATCCCTTCTGGTGTCAATCTCTTGACGGAAGGGGAGGACCTGGTGACGCAGTTCGGCCTGTTGTGTTCCGAAGCCAAAAATGAGGCTTTTCTGGACTATTCCTGATGCTTATCTAATGGATGAGGTGGCCACTACGGGCTTAAGGATACGTTGTACTCCCCTCTCGTTTTTCTTCATCATTTTTGATAATACTGCTCTGACCCTGTCTTTGTGTTTTTTAGACGTACTTGGTAGAAGTGGAGACCATCCGTAGGGCCCACATCCGGGCCAGGATTTTCTTGAAGATGTTGGAAAAGTATCGTCGCTATCAAAAAAGGTGCTGCTCTTGGCGAGGAGTTGGAGAAAAGAGACCAGGAGTTGATGCAAGCTATCTGCAGCAAGAGTGCGCTCGAGGAGAGACTTCGAATCAAGGACGAGAAACTCGAGTTAGGCAAAGAAGTCGCCGCAGAAAGTGAGCATCTGCAGGAGAAATTAAGGTTGATGCAATTGGAGATGGATTAGAATTTGACTAGGGTCGAGGAGATGGCCGTGGAATGGAGGGGAAAATTGGCGGTGCTGGAAAGCAAGGTCGCTGGACTGGAGAGCATCGAGAATGCTTGGTCCGAAACTTCGTTGAGGGAGATAGCCTTGGAGAACACCATCCGCGTCCTTCAATCCGAACAGAAGTCGGAGAGGGCGACAACCACTCTCAAGGAGGCTAGGCTTGAGGAGCGCATTAGCGGAATTGATCAAGAGGCATCAGTTCTGGGAGATCGGATTGCAGTATTGGAGGCAGAAATTGAGCGACTGTTAGCTCAGATTGAATCCTCCTCCTCTGCCATCCCCCTCCATACACACGAGTTTTGGGTTTACGTCGAAGCCCAGCAGGATATATATATAAGAGTTTGTGGGAGGCAAGTACTGTAACTTGGGCTGCTTATGGAGAAGTGTGAGTGAAGGCACGGGTGGTTCGCATCAACTGTGGGTATGATGCGGCAACGCAAGAAGACAATGAAGGCTTAGATGACGGCAATGGAGAGGTTCTTGGAGATGATGGTGAGCGTGATGGCGGTGATGACGCCGAATGAAGAATGTTGTTCTTGTCTGTTTTTAGTTGTTTATTGTTGGTCGTTGTTTCTTCCCCTTTTTCCTTTTATTTCTCGCCCTATTTTTATTTTTCTTTTCGTTGACTTGGGCCATATGTAAGCGGCGATAGTCCGCACAATGACTTTGTATAAAGAAGAGTCCCTTTTTTTGTTATCTACCTTGTACTTCATCTTTATTCCATCCATTTAAGGTTTTTGGTGCGAGATAGACACCTGTATGGCGAGTCTCGTTCTTTATTTCCTTCTGATGGCTTTTGCTCTCAGAAGCATTCCGACATAATTGAAATAGTGACTCGTCATCCTTCAACCGATGTCAGAATCTTCTTGTATTGACGAGGCTCTCAGCCTTTAAAGGTTTTTGTTTCGACTTGTCAAAATAGTAACACGTCATTGTTCGATCGCGGTCAATCTCTTCTCTCTTTAGTGAAGGCTCTTAGCCTTGAAGGGTGTTATTTCGACTTGTCAAAATAGTAACCCATCATCGTTCGATCGAGGTTGAACTCTTCTCTCTTTGGCGAAGGCTCTTAGCCTTAAAGGGTGTTATTTCGACTTGTCGATATAGTAGCCCGTCATCGTTCGATTGAGGTCGAACTCTTCTCTCTCTGGTGAAGGCTCTTAGCCGTAAAGGGTGTTATTTTGACTTGTCAAAATAGTAACCCGTCGTCGTTGGATCGAGGTCGAACTATTCTCTCTTTGGCAAAGGCTTTTAGCCTTAAATGGTGTTATTTCGACTTGTCGAAATAGTAACCCGTCATTATTCGATCAAGGTCGAACTCTTCTCTCTTTGGTGAAGGCACTTAGACTTAAAAGGTGTTATCGTTCGATCGAGGTCAAACTTTTCTCTCTTTGGCGAAGGCTCTTAGCCTTAAAGGGTGTTATTTTGACTTGTCGAAATAGTAACCCGTCGTAGTTCGATCGAGGTCGATCTCTTCTCTTTTTGGCGAAGGCTCTTTGCTTTAAAGGGTTTTATTTCAATGTGTCGAAATAGTAACTTGTCGTCGTTCGATCGAGGTCAAACTCTTCTCTCTTTGGCGAAGGCTCTTAGCCCTAAAGGGTGTTATTTCGACTTGTCAAAATAGTAACCCGTCATCATTCGATCGAGGTCGAACTCTTCTCTCTTTGGAGAAGGCTCTTAGCCTTAAAAGGTGTTATTTCGACTTGTTGAAATAGTAACATGTCGTCGTGCGATTGAGGTCGAACACTTCTCTCTTTTGCGAAGGCTCTTAGCCTTAAAGAGTGTTATTTTGACTTGTCGAAATAGTAACCCATCGTCGTTCGATCGAGGTCAAACTCTTCTCTTTTTGGCGAAGGCTCTTAGCCTTAAAGGGTGTTATTTCGACTTGTCGAAATAGTAGCCCATAGACGTTCGGTAAAGGTCAAACTCTTCTCTCTTTGGCGAAGGCTCTTAGCCTTAAAAGGAGTTATTTCGACTTGTCGAAATAGTAGCCCATAGACGTTCGGTAAAGGTCAAACTCTTCTCTCTTTGGCGAAGGCTCTTAGCCTTAAAAGGAGTTATTTCGACTTGTCGAAATAGTAGCCCATAGACGTTCGGTAAAGGTCAAACTCTTCTCTCTTTGGCGAAGGCTCTTAGCCTTAAAAGGAGTTATTTCGACTTGTCGAAATAGTAGCCCATAGACGTTCGGTAAAGGTCAAACTCTTCTCTCTTTGGCGAAGGCTCTTAGCCTTAAAAGGAGTTATTTCGACTTGTCGAAATAGTAACCCATCGTCGTTCGATCGAGGTCAAACTCTTCTCTTTTTGGCGAAGGCTCTTAGCCTTAAAGGGTGTTATTTCGACTTGTCGAAATAGTAACCCATAGACGTTCGGTAAAGGTCAAACTCTTCTCTCTTTGGCAAAGGCTCTTAGCCTTAAAGGGTGTTATTTCGACTTGTCAAAATAGTAACCAGTTGCGATCGAGGTCAAAATCTTCTCTCTTTGGCGAAGGCTCTTAGCCTTAAAAGGTGTTATTTCGACTTGTCAAAATAGTAATATGTCGTCGCTCGATCGAGGTCGAACTCTTATCTCTTTGGCAAAGGCTTTTAGCCTTAAAGGGTGTTACTTCAACTTGTCAAAATAGTAACCCCTCGTCATTCGATCAAGGTCGAACTCTTCTCTTTTTGGCGAAGGCTCTTAGCCTTAAAGGGTGTTATTTTGACTTGTCGAAATAGTAACACATCTACGTTCGATCAAGGTCGAACTCTTCTCTCATTGGCGAAGTCTCTTAGACTTAAAGGGTGTTATTTTGACTTGTCAAAATAGTAACCTATCGTCGTTCGATCGAGGTCGAAATCTTCTCTCTTTGGCGAAGGCTCTTAGCCTTAAAGGGTGTTATTTCGACTTGTCGAAATAGTAACATGTAGTAGTTCGATCGAGGTCGAACTCTTATCTCTTTGGAAAAGGCTTTTTGCCTTAAAGGGTGTTATTTCAACTTGTCAAAATAGTAACTCGTCGTCATTCGATCGAGGTCGAACTATTCTCTTTTTTTGGTGAAGGCTCTTAGCCTTAAAAGTTGTTATTTCGACTTGTCAACATAGTAACCCGTCGTCGTTCGATTGAGGTTGAAATCTTCTCTATTTGGCGAAGGCTCTTAACTTTAAAGGGTTTTATTTCGACTTGTCGAAATAGTATATTTCTACTTGAGCAGTGATTAGGAGGTGATCTGAAATGAAGCTTTCTTTGCCTCCCTTCTGGCGGTCCGATGAGGGAGATATGATGGGTAACATCGCTCGCCTTGTTTGATGTATCGAAGGTTGGTGGGATGAAGGTTTCCGAGATTGATAGTTTTATTCGGCTCTTCTCCCCCTACTGCGCTGCCTCTTTGTCTCGCACGGGTTGGGTTTTTCCTTCGCTCTCTTTTTGGTGAGTGATCGTATTTATCGATCTTTGATCTGGGAGAGACTAGGAAATTTCACTAAGAAATCTCCACAGACGACGCCAAATTGTTTGACTCAAAAGTTATGAAAATCTTTTAAAGCAAATCAATCAAAGACTGAGGGGTGAATCTTAGTCAGACATAATAAACTCCCAAACCAAAAATCTAATAGCATGGATCACACACAAGATATAGAGAGGATGGATGATCTTATTAAGATTGAATATGATGTTTCTCATCAATTGATGAGGAAACCATTTACATGTGTTCTCCCCCATTCATAGAGTTGTACCATGAATGTTCGGAAGAAGCTGTTCAATTATTGGGAGAGAGGAGAGGTATGGCCGCCACCTCATCGAAAGCTATCCCTTGATATATATAGTCGTGGCACCATTGTCCTTTGCTGGGTCCCATGTTCTCTCGGCTCTAATATGCTTTAGGCAGAACTTGAAGCGTCGCCCTTTTCGACTCGTCAGATGTCGAGGAGAAGGTATGGAGTGAGTTACATTATTTTCCGTTGCCCGATTATTTAGGCGGGACATTGGTCGAGTTGGTCGAGACGGTTAGATTTTGACCAATACAATGATATCTGTAAATAAAATAATAAGATCATTGTAAAGTTATTTTTATCAATTTAAATTATAACTGATCATATGAAAGTATTTTCTTCATAAGTTAGGTGTAAATGTGTTTAGGATATACTATTAACTATGCAGTTTAGACATAGTATTATATTTTATTCTTTATGGAATAATTATTTATTTAATTTATTCAATTCAATAAAGTACTATTTTAAATAGATCATTTGTTACATGTGTGTCCTTTTAGTTGTGTAGTAGACAATTTAGTGTATGGAGTCTATGTCATGCACAGAAGATTAAATTGTTGGTTCTCATAATTAATAAACTATGTTCACAATCAAAGATATTGTTGGACAAAATAACTTGATGATTGTAGCACAAGATTATGGTATAATTTGTCTTGATTATGGAGTAATTTTACTCTAACTTCTTATGCTAATATACTCAGTATATATTGAACGGATCAAGTAGAGAAAAGATATTTTTGTACTGAATATATAAAATATTTTCTATAATTCATTGAATGAGCTTATACTCCTAATCTTGATATAATTATTATGATCAATGTAATTTGTTTATTGTTTGATTTATCAAAAGGTACGACTCTATTTAGAGTTAGTGTATGCCTAATAGACTCGACAATAACGAATAACATTTGTGAATAATAATTAGTTGATAGAATCCATGACTCGGCTTTGAGTTTGATGATACTCCCTTTATGTAAGCCTATAAATTTTCATGTGAAAACCTGGCCGGTGAATTTTGTATTTGTCACATGAAATAGTTTAGCGGAATTGTAAAGGATCTAATTAGTTGATTAAATTAAATTTTTAGTGATTTAATTTAATTAAGTGGCATTTGAGATCTTAACATGGAGAGTTGAAATAAGTGTTATTGAATTTTTGAAATTCATATTGAGGAGTTCAATTGCAGTTTTTAGTGGAATAAATTGTAATTAATTAGTAAGAATTAATTCATGCTAATTTCGAATTAATGCTATAATTGGTAGCCTCTTATTATTTCTGTGGGCTCTGTTATACATAGTAAAAACCAGGACAAGGCTTGGGTAAAAAGTGACTTGGGAGAAAAGTCATCTAATAGAGTTGGAGTAGGATCCTTCTTGTAGAAGGAGAATCCTACACGATTTTGGAGCACAATCTCGGCCAAACATAACTCTATTAAAGCAAGACTAATTTCACCCAATACTTTCCCTTTTTAGAGTTATATTGTTTTTATCCACCCAAAAGCAAAAATCGTCTAAGGTTTTATTAGTAGAAGACTTCGGCTCTGGATTCTTGCTGTTTGAAAGATTTGTGTAACTATTTCAAGAAGTTAGTTCTTTTAATCTCGATATTATTACATTATTTAGTTTATATATATTTAATGTCTGATTTGTATGCTTGCTTCTGCCGCGCATATTCTAACAAAATGAATGACGAATGGAATGCAAAAGACTGCGAAGAAAGAAATGAATTTGGAATTAAATTTCCTTTCTTTCAACGATATCAACCATTGTCACAAAAGAATTATGTAGGAAATATCAACTTTATTTCGGAGGGACCTTCTGAAAATTGAAGTTGAGTAACAGGAAAAAAAAACTGCTAATCAACAAGATTTGGCCAAATATATTATTTAATTTCCTAAATAAAAATAAAATACGCTTAAAAGAAGTTAAATTTATGATAAAATCGCTAGTTTACCCTTACGCTATCAACCTTTGTCCTCTTTTTTTTTTTCTTTTTTTTTCTTTCTTTTACTTCTTAAAAATCATGATATTTTTTAATTGTACTTCTCTAAAATCAGGATAATATTTTTCTTGTTATAGACATAGTTTAATACTACTTTTTTTTTCCTACCAATATTATTTTAGATACACGTTGATTGGGTCAAAAGAACGCATCTATTAAAAACACAAGAAATCATATATCTTTTCTTATTATTTTCTAATTTAATACTTTATTTATTTCATAAAGATTAAATCTTAACTATTCTCTGTCAGGAATGTGGAAGAATATAAATTATATTGCAATTTTTATCAGAAGAGAAATTTGTAGGAAGCGCGAGTTAATTCAACAAACTCAGTGTAATTCTATCAAAGTAGGGTCAGGAGGAAGCGCGAGTTAATTTATTCTATTAATGATAGACAGAAATATGGTGTATACAATTAAAATATTCAGAAACTCAATTATTATTTTTGTTGAAATTATATAATCTTGCTTTACAGTGTTAAAACGTATTTCTATATTTACACCAAAAATTAAGAATTTTAGGATAATGGGGTCTGTCACCGGCACGCAGTTTAAAGTACTGTCAAATCCCCTATCACTTCAAGATACTTCTCTTTCGACTCCCGGCTTTGAATTATAAGTACCAAATAGAAAAAATTTAAAAAGCAGCCACTGTATGACCGTTTTGTTTTAGTTGGTGTTTGGACATAAGAATTGTAAAAAAAAAAAGTTTAAAAAAGTGATTTTTTTTAAAAATGAAAATGGTAGTTGAAAATAGAGTTGTGTTTGGATATGAATAAAATTTTGGATTGTTTTTGAATTTTTGCAAATAATCTGAGTGATTTTAAAAAAAAAAAATAACTTTTGAAGTTTTTTAAATTTTTGAAAAATTTAAAAATTCATCTTCAGAAAAATAAAAATTTTATGGCCAAAACTAACTTCGGAAAAAAGTAAATAAAGTAAAAAAAATTTTACGTCCAAACAGGCTCAATCAATCTTTTTTGAAGAAATAGCCATGGCTCTTTCTAGATCCTAATAATTTTTCATTACTATCTCGGCCACATATATCTTTGGTACTTTTCCGTTTTTCTATTCAATCTTTACGTTCAATTTGAGAATCGTCGTAGTGAAGTCAAATATAATGTGATAATTATCCAAACAGTAATAGTTAGTGTTTGACTCAAAAGTTATTGCATATTTTATGAATATAAAATAATATATATAGAGTATGGGCCAATCATAGCAAATCGTAATAATCCATTGGACCAAGCGAATAACATGAAAATAAGTGCTCAAAATTAAGAGGAGAAACATTAGAAGCCTTTATTGATAGTGTGGAGTTGGTCTGCCTCTCCATGGAGAGGTTCAGAGCCTTACAATGGTGTTCCTTTTCCC
>MU683278.1:66954-103276 GCA_026770625.1 Nicotiana glauca
CGTGGGGAAATGAATGGGTCGTGCCCTCGTAGATTAAATCAGACAATAGTCGAACCTGTTATGAATAAGTGGCCATACCACTTATTAATTGTGTATTAGCTCAAGACGAAATTAACTCCGTTAATTACCGTGAGATCGGATTCTGACCCATACAGTTTGATATTTGATAAACTATAATGAAAAATATTGTGAGTAAAATTATTTTTCTTTCTTTTATGAAAAAATATAGCAACCACCTCTTGGAAACTAAAAAGTACTCCTAAAAGAAGGATAGCATGGTTCCGTGAGATGGGTGATTGACGAAAATATCCTTATCAGACCACATTTTAATCTTATCTTGAAAATTTTACGCGTCGACAAAAAATCCTTTTAGGAATAAGCGTAGTATGGGTTCCGTAAGGCGAGTGATAAATAAAAATACGTTTGTCTCTTAATTCTTATATATCTTGATTTGAGAATCTTACGCTGGGAAAAGGTTCCTTTAAAAGTAAGCATACTCCGGTTTTGTGAGATGGGTGGTAACTGGGTGGGCATTCGGTCGGTTCGATTTGAAAAAATTCGATTCGGTTATTCGATTTTCGATTTCGTAAAAGTATTAACCGAAATCGAACTGAAATAAGTTGGTTCAGTTCGATTTTTCTAATTTCGGTTCGATTATTTCGATTCGGTTTTCGATTTGAACATTATCATATTGGACTTCTTCTATGTAATAATATGACCGGTAAATTTGTTGATTTTTCCCAAAACTTTGAATTGTTGGAAATATTGTGGTTATAAAGAAAAAAATAGACTAAACTTTGCATACTATTATGGATCATAAAATTCAAACATAGTGTAAATTACAACTCTGTATGAAATTCTCCCGGTATCTATCACATAACTTAATTGAGTCGAGTCTTTGATAGATTAGACCTAATAATATTAATTTATTACTTATGGGCTTAACCTATATATAACTTAAAGAACATATATGCTAATAATTCAGTTTTTCGGTTAACCGAACTAAAATACTTAATAACCAAAAAACCAAAATTTTAAACCGAAACCGACCGAACAAACCGAATAACCGAAACCGAAATAAAAAAAATCGGTTCGGTCGGTTTATTTGGTTCCGACCGAAATATGCCCACCCCTAGTAACTGGTAAAAAAAATATCCTCATCAATCCTTGCTTTTATCTCGATTTGAGAATCCTACGTCGCGACAAAAAGTTTCTTAAAAAGTAAGCATAATACGATTGTTATTAAAACTGTATTGCTGTAAAATTAATAAAATAATAAATTTTCTGAAAATAGAAATAGAAAGTTAGTAGAACTATAACGTCAAAATAAATTCTGAAAACAGTATAGGAATTTCAAAATAAATTTTGAAAATAGTATAGGAATAAATTGAGCCCACTGAATACACAATGTGTCCTTAAGGAAATTATTCCCCTCAAGTACCCGAGGTTATGGAATATATCCTCCCAGGATAGAACGATTTAACTCACCAGAGTGTTAGTAATAAAAACACCGATGAACAGCGAACCACTCGAAGGATGTAAAACACACTGAAATTTACGTGCAAAAGAAGAAGAAGATCGAAAAATTTCCTAAGTAAATATTCTGGGGTCGCGGGTCATGGGTTATTTCGGGTTGAATTTTCGTTAATTAATTAAATATTTAAAAAGAATTTTGTCCAAAAAGATTAATCAATCAATCGATCTTTGACCAAATCCAAATCCAAATCTGAAGTCGATGCCGAGCGACGACGACGGCGGCGCGAGGCTTGCCTTCTTCTTAACTCTATAAGAGCTAAAAGATGAGCTTCTCTATATATACACAAATATTTTCTTTCCTTCTACCAATGAGGGACAAAGTGCATTAGTAAAGTGAACTAATTCAAAATTTCATTTTCCTTCATTTCTTTTCCCACCATTTTCCATTTACACATCTTTTATTATTAATAACAAAACCCCACAATACCCCACATGAATGGGGAATGAGTATAAACTTAGAGGAATGTACGGACATGTGTGTGTTTTACGTGCAAGAATTAATTGCATCTACATAAGTAGGTTTTCCTTTGAACTTTTCGTAGTGAACTTATATCGGATATACTCGGTCAATCGATAGATTTGACATCTTTGAACTGTCGAGCTTTGTTGTATACCTAGACAACATAAGTCACACAATCAATCCTTAGCCATCTACGATTCTCACGGTTGTGTTCGTTTCAGCCATGAACACCGCCTAGTTTCATGAGTGCTTAGAGAATTGGCCTTTACTTCCATTCCCCTTGAAGCGGCTTACGCTTCACGCTCACATAGTTGATTCCTAAACATGTAATCCTAAAGACACTGGTCATATCCTGCTAGACTTAGCAAATCATTAAAAAGCTTTAAGTTTTTTTGACTAATCAAAAAGCCTTAATGCTTTACCTCATTTTTTAACATGGTCTTCATCACGAGAATGGGTTGAGTTATTTGACAATGTTGAACCATCATTCATAACTTTATTTGATCTCTTTGAACCTAACTCTTGGGATCTCCAGTCTGCTAGGTAGAGTTACCGCCATGATGACTTGTCCTAGGCCTTAACCACATTCCTTTTGATGATCTTTTAACTGTCTCTCTAGATAAGCCTTTTGTAAATAGATCCGACACATTATCTCTTGACTTTACGTAGTCAATTGTGATAACACTACTAGAGAGTAGTTGTCTAACACTATTGTGCCTCCGCCGTATATGACGAGATTTTCCTTTATACATAACGCTTCCTACGCTACCTATTATCGGTTGACTATTACAATGTATACAAATAGGTGCCAAAGGTTTGGGCCAAAATAGACTTCCAATAAATTTCGGAGTCATTCAGCTTCTTCACCGGCCTTATATAGAGCTATGAATTCAGATTCCATTGTAGAACGGGCGATGCACATTTATTTGGATGATTTCCAAGATACTGCTCCACCCCCAATTGTAAAAACATATGCACTCGTGGATTTAACTTCAGACGATCCGATGATCCAATTTGCATCACTATATCCCTCGATCACGGAGGGATATTTGTTATAATGCAAAGCATAATTTTGGGTTTGTTTTAGATACCCCAAAACTCGTTTCATTGCCATCCAATGTATTTGATTGAGATTACTTGTAAACCGACTCAGTTTACCATAGCACATGTAATCTCTGGTCGCGTACAATTCATTATATACATCAAACTTCCCAATAATCTTGCATAGTCCAGTTGTGTGTCACCTTTACCTTCATTCTTTTGAAGTGCATAACTCACGTCAATTGGAGTCTTGGCAATTTTGAAAGTCAAATACTTGAACTTGTCAAGTACCATTTCAATGCAGTGAGACTGTGATAATGATAGACCTTGTGGAGTATTGTGAATTCTGATTCCTAATATCACATCAGCAACTCCTAAGTCTTTCATGTCAAATTTTCTAGAAAACATGCGCTTTGTAGCATTTATATCTGCCATACTTTTGCTCACTATCAATATGTCATCAATATATAAACAAACAATGATTTCATGACCTGGAATATTTTTAATATAAACACATTTGTCAGACTCATTGATTTTAAATCCATTTGCCAATATTATTTGGTCAAATTTTGCATGCCATTGTTTGGGTGCTTGTTTAAGTCCATAAAGTCACTCAATAAATTTGCACACTTTATTTTCTTTACCAAGAACCACAAAACCCTCAGGTTGTTCCATGTAAATATTTTCCTCCAATTCTTCATTTAAGAAAGTTGTTTTAACATCCATTTGATGGATTTCAAGATCATACACGACCGCTAGTGCCATTAACACCCTAATATATATTATCCTTGTTACTGGCAAGTAAGTGTCAAAGTAATCAAGGCCTTCCTTTTGTCTATAACCTTTTGACAACAAGTCTTGCCTTATATTTGTCAATAGTGCCATCAGTTTTACTTTTCCATTTAAAGATTCATTTCGAACATAAAGGCTTATTTTCCGGAGGACGATCAACCAATTCCCATGTATGGTTATCCAAAATTGATTGAATCTCACTATTGACTGCCTCTTTCCAAAATGCTGAATCAGAAGACGACATAACTACTTTAAAAGTTTGAGGCTCATTTTCAAGTAAAAATGTCACAAAATTTGGTCCAAAGGAAGTAGAAGTTCTTTGACGTTTGCTACGCCTTGGATCTTCTACTTGGAGTAGTTTCCTTTGGTTCTTCTCAAGGTCGTTTAGGTATTTCACTTAACGACTCACATTCATTTTTATACGGATAGATGCTTTCAAAGAATTCAACATTATCTGATTTCATTATCGTATTAACATGAATCTCGGAATTGTCGGATTTATGAACCAAAAATTGACATGCTTTACTGTTTGTAGCATATCCAATGAAAACTCAATCTACTATTTTTGGTCTAATTTTAACCTTTTTAGGTAAAGGAACTTGTACCATTGCTAGACACCCTCACACTTTGAAATATTTTAAGTTGGGTTTTTTTTCTTTCTATTTTTCATATGGAATAGATTGCGTTTTGTTGTGGGGTACTCTGTTGAGTAATCGCTGTAAGGATAGCTTCCCCCACAAACTCTGCCATAATTCGAAACTTATTAATAAAGAATTCATCATTTTCTTTAATGTCTGATTTTTCCTTTCCGTAATTCCATTTGATTGAGGTATATAAAGTGCAGTAGTTTGATGGATAATTTCATATTCCGAACATATTTCTGCAAATGGAGATTCATATTCTCTACCTCTATCACTTCTAATCATTTTGATCGTTTTATTCAATTGATTCTCCATTTCATTCTTGTATTGCTTAAATGTTTCAATTGCTTCATCATTACTATTAAGCAAATAAACATAATACTATCGAGTGCAATCGTCAATAAAAGTAATAAAATACTTTTTTCCACCTTGAGATGGTGTCGACTTCATATCGCAAATGTCAGTATGAATTAAGTCTAAAGGATTTGAATTCCTTTCAACATACTTATAAGGATGTTTTACAAACTTAGATTCAACACATATTTGACATTTCGATTTATTACACTCAAATTTAGGTAATACTTCTAGATTAATAACTTCAGTAAGGTATTATAATTAACATGTCCTAAACGAATATTCCATAAATTATTTGACTCCAATAAATAAGGAAAAGCTGAAATTTTATTCACACTATCAACAACAATTACATTGAGTTTGAAAAGGCCCTCCGTGAGGTAGCCTTTTCCAACATACATTTTATTCTTTCTTACAACAACTTTATCAGAAATAAATACACATTTGAATCCATTATTCACAAGTAAAGAAGTAGAAACTAAATTCTTCCTAATATAGGAACATGAAGAACGTTGTTAAGCGTTAACACCTTGTCGAAAGTCATCTTCAGGAATATTTTTCCATAACCTTCAATCTTGGATGTTGCATTATTTCCCATGAAAATATCTTCTTCGGGACTATTAGTAGAGTAAGTTGCAAATGCTTCTTTGACAGCACAAACATGTCGAGTGGCTGCAGAGTCAATCCACCATTCCTTCGGATTTCCAACTAGGTTGAATTTCGAAAGCATTGCACAAAGATCATCAATGTCATCATTCTTCTCCACTATGTTGACTTGTCCCTTCTTCTTATCCTTTTTTGGGAGACGACAATCATGTTTTTGTGACCAACTCTTCCACAATTGTAGCAGTTGCCGTTGAATTTCTTTTTGTTCTGCTCCTTAGTCTGTCCAGAAGACCTCTTTCTCTTCTTACTTTTTGGTGCATTCTCCTCAACGATATTAGCTCCCATGATCGTTGAAATTCCACGATATTTCTTCTCGTATGTTTTGTTGTCTTCCTCAATCTTGAGACGTATCGCAAGATCTTTCAACTTTATTTCTTTGCGCTTGTGCTTAAGATAGTTATTGAAATTTCTCCACGAATGAGGCAATTTTTCAATTATTGCATCCATTTGAAATGATTCATTCACGACTATACCTTCAGCAATAAAGTCGTGAAAAATACGTTGAATCTCCTGAACTTGGGTTCCCACAATTTTGATGTCTATCATTTTATAGTCTAGAAACTTGCAACCACGAACTTCTTCAAGCATGCGTCTTCCGTCTTGTACTTCTTCTCAAGTGCGTCCCATAATTCTTTCAAAGAATTCATCACACTGTACGTCATTCTCTAAAGCGCTTAAGATATAGCCTTTGCAAAGAAAATCTACCTGCTTTCACGCCTCAACAGTCATGAACTTCTCATTGTCTGGCATGTCCGCAGCAGGCACTGGAGGCTATTCACTAGTGAATTTCTACATACCAAGTGTGGTAAGCTAGAAGAGCACCCTTTGCTACCATCTTTTGAAGTTGGCTCCAAAAAAATTCTCGGTTTCTCGGCCGGAGGAATAGCAGTGCGGCTTGACGAGGCTATCGTCGTTGCAACAATAATTGCAGAAGAATTTCTGTTATCATTTGTCATTTATCACTGTCAACAACAGAAAAGTTCAAT
The DNA here is from genome assembly GCA_026770625.1 of Nicotiana glauca. Lineage (NCBI taxonomy): Eukaryota > Viridiplantae > Streptophyta > Magnoliopsida > Solanales > Solanaceae > Nicotiana > Nicotiana glauca. The sequence goes on from MU683278.1 coordinate 73,431, forward strand.
TAATGGAAAAACCAAAATAGTAAACAATACTATAATCAGTAAACAATACGTAAAAAACTGAAGGTTTTATATACTGTTACACAGAAAACGATAAAGTTTTTATGTTCTTCAAATGATTTTCTGAATTTCAATACTCTGATGGAGTTTTTATATCTTCAAATCAGAATAGTAAAATTCAGACGGAGTAGAAAACCACATAGGTTTTAATCTTCACAAACATAATACATAATATAATAAATTAATTCCTTAAGATTGTTATTAAAACTGTATTGTAGTAAAATTAATAAAATAATCAACTTTTTGAAAAATAGAAATAGAAAGTTAGTAGGACTAGAACGTCAAAATAAATTCTAAAAACAATATAGGAATTTCAAAATAAATTCTGAAAATAGTATAGGAATAAATCGAGACCACTGAATACACAATGTGTCCTTAAGAAAATTATTCCCCTGAAGTACCCGAGGTTCTGGGAATATATCCTCCTAGGATAGAACGATTTAACTCACCGGAGTGTTGGTACTAAAAATACCGATGAACAGCGAACCACTCGAAGGCCGTAAAACATACTGGAATTTATGTGCAGAAGAAGAAGATCAAAAAATTTCGTAAGTAAATATTAAGAAATATGAAGGAATATTTATAGCTAATTTGGTACTGTTTCTGAAAAGGTTTGTAACCTTTCAGAATAGCCATAGTTGTTGGAACAGGTTTGACACTGTTTCTGAAGAGGTTTGCAACCTTTCAAAATAGCACAGCTGTTGAAACAACTGTTAATTAATTAAATATTTGAAAAGAATTTTGTCCAGAAATATTAATCAATCAATCGATCTTCGAACAAAACCAAATCCAAATCTGAAGCCGAGCCGAGCGAGAGACAACGACGACGGCGCGAGGCTTGCCTTCTTCTTAACTCTTTAAGAGCTAAAAGATGAGCTTCTCTATATATACATAAAGATTTTCTTTCTTTCTACCTATGAGGGACAAAGTGCATTAGTAAAGGAAACTAATTTAAAATTTCACTTCCCTCCATTTCTTTTGTGACGACCCAAAGGGTCATCACCTATTTTTTCTTTCATCCCGTACTTTCGAGGCCTTGAAAACCTCACTTTTAGTTGTCTCGATTTGCGTGCGCAGTCCGGGCGCATAGCCGGGAAACTTATATATGAGTTCTATGTGAAAAATGATGAATTTTGATATTAATATGCATAATATTGACTTCGGTCAACATTTTGGGTAAACAGACCCGGACCCGTGATTTGACGGTCGCGGAGGGTCCGTAGAAAAATATAGGACTTTGGGCGTGTGCCCGGAATTGAATTCCGAGGTCCCAAGCCCGAGAAATGAATTTTTTTGTGAAATTGTTTTCTGAAATTAATTAAGGAAATTAGAAATGAAAATTTATTTAAAAGACTATGGTATCGGGTTCGTATTTTGGTTCCGACGCCCGGTACAAGTCTTATATATGATTTAAGCACTATATGTAAAGTTTGGTTGAAAACGGACGTCATTTGACGTGTTTCGGACTATAAGTTCCAAATTTGAAAGTTTATGAAACTTAGAAGAAAATCATGTGCTTTGAGGTTTGATTCATTGATTTTGATGTTGTTATGGCGATTTGATCGCTCGGTTAAGTCCGTATGAGGTTATTGAGCTAGAGTGTGTGTTTGGTTAGGAGCCTCGAGGGCTCGGGTGTGATTCGGAGGTGGTTCGGGGTGTTTTTGGCCTTAGAGAAATTGCAGAAACTTCAGTTCTGGTATTCTGGTATGCTGTTCTATGCGATCGCACAGGAGCTCTGCGATCGCATAGTGTAAGTCTCAGTTGCCCAAACTTTGTTCTATGCGATCGCATAGATTGATCCGCGATCGCATGGCTTGGCCTAGTCTCTTCAATGCGATCGCATTCCTCCTATGTGATCGCATAGCATTAGGCCCCACCAGAAATTTCGATTCCCATTTCTTCTATGCGTTCGCATGACCCCTTATGCTATCGCAATGGTCAACTTTCCCTTCCCCTATGCGATCGCAAGCCTCCTTCTGCGATCGCATAGAGTAAATACGCCCAGTGATTTTTTTTAAAAAAGAATAGAAATAGTACACTCAGGATTTCCTCATTTTTCTCACGAACTCCCTTTTCCGTCAAGCCTTAGGACCCCTTTGAAGCCTCCCTTCTTCAAGGTCACTTGGGTAAGTAATTCCCCACTCGTTTCCTTCACTTTTCCTTCATTAATTAGCAAGTTTCTAAGCCTAAATCATGGAATCAAAGTAGAAATTAGGGGTTTTGGGTAGAGTTAGGGTTTTGAGAATTTTGGATGATTCAACCTCAATTTGGGGTCGAATCTTAAAACAAATTATATATTTGAACCCGTGGGGTTATGGGTGACTAGGTTTTGGTCCGATCCTCGTGTTTGGACCATGTGGGCCCGATGTCGAATTTTGGTATTTTTGAAAGAATGCTAGAAAACTCATTTCTAGGCTATGGGATTATGTTGTTAAGCCTTCATTGATACTATTGAATTAATTATGTCTAGATACTATTGTTTCGGAGTCGGATTGTAGAGGAAATGCGGTATTTGAGGAGTGATTGATATTCTTTGGACCGAGGTAAGTGTTTGCTCTAACTTTGGCTTGGGAGAATAGGATTAGAGTGTTATTATTTGCTAATTGCTAAATGATCGAGTACGGTGTATAGACATGGTGACGAGTATCTATACACCGATGTCTAGCACGACCGTGGGTCTTTATTTGCACTTATTCTAATATTGTTGGGACTCTTTCATGCTAATTGATGAATTCTACATAATGTGAATAGTATGAGGATTAATTAAGAATTGTAAATTCTTTGGAGCTTTGGCTCGAATGATAAAAATACTATTGAGTATGATATGAAAGAAATGGAAGGATATATGATTAATCCCTTGCCGGGATGGTTTGAGTATATTGATTATCTCCCTTGCCGGGATGGTTTGAGTATATTGATTATCTCCCTTGCCGGGATGTGAAAGTTGTTGTTGTTGCTCCCTTGCCGAGATTTAGCTGTTTAATTGTGTTTTCCCTTGTCGGGACATTTCTTATTATTTGCTTATTCCCTCGCCCATTTGGTTGTGATTGCTGTTTGGGTGAGGAAGAGTGCTAATGCACGAAGGGTCATTCCGTGCCATATTTTGATTATTTGCACGAAGGGTCATTCCGTGCCATGTTTTGATTATATTTGCACGAAGGGTTATTCCGTTGCTTTGATTATTTATGCACTAAGGGACATTCCGTGCTCTGATTTGACTATAATTGCACGAAGGATCATTCCGTGCCATGAAATGAGAGTTATGTGAGGAAAATCACGAAGGGTGATGCCGTGCATTTTATTTGATTGCTTTGGGTGAGGATGAGAGTAAAAGCACGAAGGTTGATGCCGTGCAACTGTTGTTTTCCCTGTTTGTTAATTATTGTTCTGCCCTGTTCCTCACTTAGGTTGATGATTTTTATATCCGGATTGTACTCCCCCATATCATGCTTCCCTCCCCTTTTTACTGCTTGGTTTCGGCATTCTTTCCTGTTATTGCATATGTATATATATATATATTGAAATGCACAGGTTGATTTGGTAGTCCTGTCTAACCTCGTCACTACTTCGCCGGGGTTAGGCTAGGCACTTACCAGCGCATGGGGTCGGTTGTGCTGATACTACACTTCTGTGCTTTTTGCACAGATCACGGTACCGAAGCAGCTTTTGGATCACAGCAATAGCACTGAGCGGGAGCTGACTTCAGTCCAGGGACTTACGAGGTAGCCTAGCTAGCGTTCGCAGGCCGAAGTCCCTTTCTATATTTTCTGTTTGTTTTCAATTGTACCGAGACAGACATTATGTATTTTCTATTCGGACTTGTTTGCAGCACTCGTTAAAGGTTCGTGAGATAGCGACTCCAGTTTTGGTAGAGAAATATTAACTTCTACATTTTTTATTTCCAGTTATTTATGTTATAAAAGACTTTCGCTTTTATTTAAAGGTTCATTATTGTTATTACTATTGTGTTGTTATCCGAAAGTGTTTTAATGCTTGGCTTGCCTAGCTCCGACAGTAGGCGCCATCATGAATTTCGATGGTGGAAAATCCAGGTCGTGACATCTTTTCCCAACATTTTCCATTCACACCTCTTTTGTTATTAATAACAAATAATAACAAAACCCAACAACAGTTTCGTGAGATTGGTGGTACACAAAAGTGGAGTCTGGAACCAAAATATGATTCTTTTGGACTCAAAGAACGAAAATATGTGGGGAAAAAACTTAGTGATCAAAATATGTACAATGTTTTTTGAAAAAATGCTATATATTTATATATATATAGCATTCTTCTGTAAAACTCTATATTTATATATAGCGTTCTTTTCTAAAATGCTATACATATTAAGTGGCCCAAAAATAATTCTTCTATGCTTAACTGACATAACAATAATTCAACTGGGTATAACTTTTTTTAAAAGACGCCATACCTCTAATAATTGAATCCCCGGGTTGGTTTTTGTGTTATTTAAAGAGGTGAAGGATTTTTGTAAAATTTCATTCATAAAGATCTTCAAGTGTTCTGAAATTTTTCTTTGTTATGTTGTTTTGCATTTTCTCATATTGTCTGAATAGCAAAAAAATTGGGTTTCATTATATTGGGGGAGAGGGGGTGAGGTTGTGGTAGCGAATAACTCATTAAACTATAGTTTATCTACACAGTTTCATGTTAAGTTGACACTTATAATGGAGTACGATAAATTGGTATCGTTGATATGTAAAAAAATGAGTGTGAACAAAATTCGGTGTATCTTAAAATAACTGGAAGATATTCGTATTATGTGACTCTGCAAGGGGTTGCTTGTTATGCTGAGTTTAACATCGAAGACAATAAAACTCTGAGAGATTTTTTGAGGGACTCCGGATGAATACAAGGAATTTATTGAGATAAAACTGTTGGAAATGTACGTCAAGGCTGAAGACGTTCGCAATAATGAGTTTGCACAAAGTTGGGAAGTCCCTCAATCATCGGGTGGTTATTTTGGAGTAGTTTTAGCCGAACAGGTTCCGGCTGAAAGAGTTTGGCCGGATCTAAACTTATCGTCACGGGCGAATGAGGAGCGAGAAAATAATTTCTCCCCTAGTATATATAATTCGTAAGCCGAGTGGTAAAATTCAATTTTCCTTTGTGTTACGATGTATATTTTTGTGTATTGTATTTGTATTAATACTCATATATTCCACAGAGGGTACCGACAATATATGAATTTTACAAGTTATGAACCGATGGCAGTTGGAATATGCCTGTTTTTTGTTTGTTGGATCATGGTGTTCCATCCGGGAGTCAGTATCAACAAGATAATGTGCATCATGGGATATCAATACATTATGATTTGTAAGTGAATATTTAAAGTTATATGAATTGTTTTGGCCAATTTTAGTAACTCATTATTTATTTAGTTGTGCAGCGAAAACGAGCAACTTGATGGTTCTGTCCTCAATCAATTGCCCGAAGACGACATATTTACTCGGGATCTGGCATATGCGCAAAGCCAGAAAGAGAATAGTGATTATGACAACAATATCAGTGAGTCTGGAGATGACAAATCCTTCCCTACGAGGGTGATGAGGAGGAGGACGAGAATGTCGAACCTGATTTGACGAGGGAGCATGCTCCACCTCCCGTTGGACCAATATTGTACGAGTCTCACATGCCGTCTCATTCAAGGCATATTACCAACCTTGATAATTTTCGAAGTACGCCGATGCCATGCTCACATGCCATCAAGTGCTTTCAACATACAAGTTTAGGGCCAACCAACTATGTTAATAAACAATACAGTATTGCTGCATATTTAAACACATATAGTGGGTAGTTGCAGCCGGTGAGTACGGAGCATTATTGGTCGCCGGAACCATTCAAAATGGTGTGTAACAAGAACTATTTGCGTAAGCTACAACTTTAAAAAAGAACGCGTATACGGAACCAAATGGATGTTGGTGAGACCGTTTATGTGCGTAAATATGGCATATGCTCACAAACAGGATACGACCGTCATAAATATCCTTTAGCTGGTTTAGGTGGCGGGGTAATCCAGCTCCTAGTGGGAGTTCATCTAATGTGCCCAAACTATCAAGGATACACGTAGTGTTTTATTTCCGTAATATGTTTGTAATAAGTGTATGTACTTATTTATATTGCAGAATATATGAAAGAAAGTCATGTTTCCATTGTTGTTATACCTTTTTGATATTAAACATTAATACTTCAGTACAACATCTAACATGAGGCAAGTCCCGGATGCAAAGCTGGAACCTCCGTGATGACTACTATAAATTGAACAAAATTAATTACATTAATTTTCTTTTCCACAGCTTAAATATATTGCAATACCTTGAATATTAAATTTTATTCGATAGTTTTACTATATTGTTAATTAGGTTGATAGATTTTTAATATTATAATTTTATATTTTATACATTACTTATTATGTTAGTTTTATTATTTTATATGTTAGTTTTATAATATATGTGTTTGTTAGTTATTCACCTATTTTTTACCACACATGATTTAATTATTAAGTATTCATATTTTGGTTCCGGACACAATGTTTGAGGCCAAGTAGTATCCTAAATTCTTATGTTCATGATGAGAATTTTTTTTGATTTTTCACTCAACAGGTATGTTACTTTATATGTTAGTTTATTATTGTATATGTTAGGTTTATTATTTAATATGTTAGTTTTGTTATTTAATATGTTAGTTTATTATTGTATATATTAATTTTATTATTTAATTTGTTAATTTATTATTGTATATGTTTGTTTGTTTGTAATTGTCTTATTTTTTACTATACTAAAATTAAATAATTAATTTTCATAACTATACAAGATTTAATTATTAAATATTTATATTTTGTTTTGGATGCAATATTTGAGGTTCGGTAGCACTAATATATCCTGAATTCTTATGTTTTTACGTTTGTTGACTATAATTGGAGATAATTTGTGTTTGAATATCATCTTTTTGATGTATTATTGTGAATAATAGATACTTAAATGATTCATTTCTATAACTACAAGGATACTTGTGATGATCCAAACGGTCATCACTTATTTTAGAAATAAATTCTGTATTTCAAGGCCTAAAAACCTCCTATTTATCTCACCTCAATTTGCGTGCACTGTCCGGACGTGTATCAAGAAAGCCATTATGTGAAAATCTATGAAAAATAATTAATTTTGCTTTTAAAATGAACTTGAGTTGACTTCGATTAATATTATAGGTAAACTGGCCCGGACCCGTGATTCAATGGTCCTGGAGGGTCTGTAAGAAAATATGGGACTTGGGCGTATGTCCGGAATCGAATTCTGAGGTCCCAAGCCCGAGAAATGAATTTTTAAAGAAAATTATTTTTTGAAGTATATATGATTTTTTGGAAATGAATTATGTTTGAATTTGATGGTATCGTGCCTGTATTTTAGTTTCGGAGCCCTGTACCAGTCTGAAATAATAATCTGGTTGAATATGTAATATTTGATAAAGATTGGGATTGATTTTGTGTAAAACGCACTTAAAGTTGAGAAAATTAAAATTTTGGGTGTTCTTGGATGATTTCATGAATTTGGGGTTCAATTCATAGTTAGTAATGTTATTTTGATGATTTGATTGTACAAGCAAGTCCGTATGATATTTTTAGGTTAGTGTGCATGTTTGGATTGACCACGGATTGAAATTTTCATTTAGGAATTGCTGGTGTGTTGCAGGTCCGCAGGCTTCGCATTCGCATTTGCGAAGCCTGGCTCGCAAATGTGAACACTGTATCACAAATGCGAACTATGGCTTGGGATTCCTTGATCGCGAATGCGATGTATTTATCACAATTGCGATATCACAAATGCGACAGCAGCATCGGAAATGCGAAGAGTGCAGTAATCCTCTAGGTTCGGAAATGCAAACCCATGTTCGCAAATGCGAAGAAAGCAGACTTCTGAAGGGTTCACAATTGCAAACCCTGGTCGCAATTGCGACATCTGCAACCTGCAAATTCATAACTTAGCCGAAAATCTTTCATTTTTCAAAACCTAGACACCAATGGGCGATTTTTCAAAGACAAGTACTCTTCCAAATCGATTATAAGTCATTTCTAACTCGTTTTCACTAATCTTTAACATCTTTTCTCATGATTTCAGCTCAATCAAAGGTTTTTATGGGGGGGGGGGGGGGGAGGAATTGGGTGTTTTGGGTAGAACCTAGGTTTTTCAAATTTTGGAGATTTGGACCTCGATTTGAGGTCCGATTTCAAAACAAATAATATATTTGGGTTCGTGGGTGAATGGGTAATCGGGTTTTGGTTCGAACCTCAGGTTTTGACCATGTGGGCCTGGGGTCGATTTTTGACTTTTTGGGAAAAACTATAGATAATCTATTTTCATGCATTAGAATTGCTTCATTTAGCATTTATTGATATAGTTAAGTAACTTGTGGCTAGATACAAGTGAATTGGTGGTGGAATTAAGAGGTAAAGCAGTAGTTGAGTCTTGAATTGTGTTCTTGGCATCGAGGTAAGTGTTTGGTCTAACCTTAGCTTGAGGGACTAGGAATTGTGTCCTATTTGCTATGTGTTAATTATTGAGTACGACGTATAGGCATGGTGACGAGTATCTATACATTGGTGTCAAGCATGCCCGTGAGTCTTATGCTATGATTAATATGACTCCGTTTTGTATTGTTCATGCCTTATGTGATATTTCTATTGTTGAACAAGGCTTGTGAAAGTAATTATGATAATTGAACATTGAAGAGTGTTGGCTCAAGTGGTGAAATGACTTGTGGAATTATTGTTTGCAATTGAACATTATAGAGCATTGGCTCAAATTGTGAATCGAGTTGTGAAGTAAATATGAAAAAGAGAAGAGAATTATGATATTGTCTCCCTTTCCGGGATGTTGTTGATTTTATTATTATCTTCCTTGGCGGGATGTTGTTGCTTTTGGTATTGTTCCCTTGTTGGGATATGGTTGTTGTGCTATTGTTCTCTTGCCGGGATTTTATGGTAATTTTATTTATTTCCTTGTCCTTATTGATTTTATTGTTGTTTGGGTGAGGAAGAGTGTTAAAAGACGAAGGGTGATGCCGTGCATTATTTTGGTGAGAGAGTGTTAAAGCACGACGGGTGATTCCGTGCATGATATTTGTAAGAGAGTGTTAATGCACGAAGGGTAATGTCGTACCGCACGATGTACAATACTGTGCCTTTATACGAGTGATGATGTGAGGTAAAAGCACGAAGGTTGATACCGTGCCATTTATATTGATTTTATGGTGAAGACAAGAGGAAAAGCACGAAGGGTGATGCCGTGCACTTGTCTTTGATTCCCTGACTTTTACTGATAATTGAGTTATAGTGTCCTTTATATTTAACTATTGTTTTTAGTTGTTACTGTTGTTTCCCGCATCATGATTTACCCTTCCTAACTTTAATTGTTCTTTTTGTCTTTATTTTCTGCTGTATATGATTTAACTGTGCAGATTTATTTGGTAGTCTGGTTCTAGCCTCGTTACTACTTCACCGAGGTTAGGCTAGGCACTTACCATCACATGGGGTCGGTTGTACTGATACTACACTCTTCACTCTTTTGTGCAGATCCTAGTACTGGAGCATATGGACTTTAGCTTTGGTTGCTACCTTCAGTCCACTTGGAGACCCAAGGTAGTCCTGCAGGCGTCCGTAGACCTTGGCATCTCCTTCTATCTTTTCATTCTGTTTCTTTCATGTATTCCAGAAATAGTGGTGTATTAACTCTTTCAGACCTTTAATTGTAGCATTTCTAGACAGTCTGTGATATTGTGATACCAATTTTGGGTAGTGTATGTTATGGTTTGGTATCGGTATCATTAAGAAAGTATTATATTTCAGTCTTCCACTTATTTATTTCCGTTGTTGTTATGATGTTTAATCATTATTGTTAAAGGACTAAAAACGCAAACATTAAGTAAATGGAATAATTGACTTGCCTAGTTTTCACTAGTAGGCGCCATCACGACTTTCGAGGGTGGAGAAAATCGGGTTGTGACAGTACTACGCTAAAGGGCACTACGTTTTACTACGCTAAAAGGTCACTACATTACAAATAGGAACACTACATTAGGCCACAAGATACCATTAGAAGGTACTAAAGTAAAAGTTTATCTAGTTTACTAGTCTTTTAGCAAATTAATAATCAAAATCGGATATAAACAACAAATCAATTTAATCACAAAACAATCACGAAATTACATATACCACAGTAAAAAGTAACTAATTAATTTTTTTTTAACAACTAATAACAATTTCTCTATTTTACAAATTTTTTTAGCACACTAATACTATAGTCCGGATAAATTTTTTTTAGTTAAATCGCAACACAATCACAAAATAACATAGAGCACATAAACACCAACTAATATGAATTTTTATATAAGTTTAACAAAAACTAAGTCAAAATACCTCAATTTAAGGTTTTTAGAAAGTCGAAGATTTGTGATTTTGCGCCGAAGCAACCAACGACGTCCGAGATAACTCCTTAGCTAGCACGTGGGACCGAGAATATTTACTTTATGTGGGATGGGTGGGCTCCACTCAAGCTTTTTGGCATTAAAATGGAGGGGGGGTGGCATTCTGTTTTGGGAGAAGGGAAGGGGACAATAATATTTATATATATATAGCGTCTTTTGTTAAGACACTACTCCCTCCGGTCCAAAATAAGTGATTTTTTGAATGTTTTCACACATATTAAGAAATCCACCTTTTAGCATTAATTAGAAATAGAATTGACCATATTAACCTTTACTATCTCACATAAACACTCCTAACACACATTCCAATATTATTTACTCCAAGGACAATGTAGGAAAAAAATAATTAATGCATTCTTGAAATATGAAAAAATCACTTATTTTGGACCACAAGAAAAAGGCCAAAAAATCACTTATTTTGGACCGGAGGGAGTATAGTATAACGTCTTAACAAAAGACACTATATTTTCTTGCTTTTTTAAATTCAAATATAACATTGTTTACCGTAAAAATGGTAATAATAATTAAATTTTATTATGGGATTCTGAAAATAAGTGATCTATTTTTATGCTAATTTTTAGGCAGTTGATACTATATGAAAGACTTAGAAACAAGATAAGAACTTGGGAGCAAGGTGATCGCCAAACCAAATGATCAATAATCATGGCCTCGAGCTTGCATATTCGAGGCCTTGAGGACGATTTCGATGTTGGCCGAGGGCGGTCAATAGAGACTAACAGTTAGGATAAAATTAATGGTGGCTCTTTATGGTCAATAATAAGCAATAAATGATGAATAATAAATATAAACAGTAAATTGAGCACTGAAATCAAGAGAATGTGTTAGAGAGTAGAGAGAATATTCTTGTATATTTAGTATGGAGCAACAGACATTTACAAATGACAAGGATCCCCTTTATATATGAGGGGGAATCCCAACATAGTACAAACACATTAATTACAAAGATATGGGGCTGGTACAACCATTTAATGCCTTGATTCGTCTTTTGGGCTAGCCCACTAGAGTTGACTGCCATATGCACGTGCCTTGGGAACTCCACCTTCATTCGCCGAGACCAGTATTTCACATTTTCTCGGGGCCGGTCATTACTTATACTATCTCGAAGCCGAATTGTCGAGAATTCTCGGAGTCGATCACTGGAAGCCCTCGAGATGCCGTGATGCTCGTGAAATCGAGCCGTAGATTTCTACCGTATAAATATAGTCCCCGTGTTTCCTAGAACAAAGTGATAGGAAACGATTCTGAGCCCCTACTCCGTAAGCATCATCGCTATGATGTCAGCCCATTAGAGCATTAAATGCCATACTCAAAAAGTCGCACAAGGTTCGTCGTCAAACAAGATTATCGAGAAGCCCACGAACCGCTATTGGTTTGTCCTTTTTGCTTCCCACATGGCTCCTTTAAATGCATCAATCGTTTAATAATTCATACTTTCACATCTTCAAATTTTTAAGGCCAGACCCATCCCCTTTCGCATTCTTTCTTCTTCCGTTCTTGATCCTTTGCCTACTTTCTCAGAAAAGTTTTACCACAATCATGGCTAGAACTTCCAAGACAGTTCCTCGAAAAGACAAGACTGCCTCTTCATCCCGAGCATCCAAAGGAAAGCCCAAAGTGATACCCACCATTGAACAACGTACTCTTATCGGGTTCGACATGACGAAGGATTTTTCCATCGACAAACCTTCATCTGCATCGGGTCGATGCGAACAAGTATCACGATATATTAACGTTGTGATTGATATAGGGAAAGTGAAGAAAGACTGCCGATGGGAGGGGGGGGGCAACGCTGCTTGATATCCCCCGCTCTAACGAGAGCATAACGGATCACAAAGTTGGTTTCCCTAATGTATATACTTACCTGTTCACTTTGGGTCCGGTCGATTTTTCTAACCTTTCTTCCCCGAAGATAGATCCGGTTATTCTCAATTTTCTATGATAGATATTGAGTGATGCTCTACCAAATCTATCCCTCTTTCTGGAGGATAGTCTACTTGCTCTGCCATTTCTCTAATGAGGTCGAGGGTGGGACCTTCACCCTCGACCATCTAACTAGATTGTATAGCCCTTAATTTTATCGAGGTTTTATTAAGCTTTACCATCGTCCAAAAAGCCATTTTTCTCGAGCATTGATGAGGACAGAGATCGAGGGTGGATGAGCAGGTTTGTCCGAACGAGGACCTCGGACATAATTCCTGCCGAAAGGATGCCTTTTCCGGAAGAGTGGAACACACAGCATAAGTTTCTCTTCTTCGAACATGCTTTTGTGGTCTTCTTACTTTCCTTCCGAAAAATGATCTCGCCTTGGTTTTTGCAGCTAACGCTTGGTACCCTTAAGCGATTTAGGATCTGCCGGAATGGATTAGGCGGTTGGATACCTCGTTCCCGTATCTCGTGAGGTCTTGGCTCGACCTGGCTAAAACACAGTGGGTGGACAAGAATCATGTTAAAGTCCTTCTTGCCACCTAAGTCTCATTTTTATGCTTTTTCACCGTATCCTTTGTGTTGATAAATTTTGGAGCCACTATGTTTGCGCATTCCTTGGCGATGGAGTCAGATGAGACCGCCTCCCGACGATGAGGTGGAGCCTTCGGAGACTGTTAAGGGAAAGAAAAGGAAGAATAAGGCGGCTACTGATTCTCTTGCGATGAAGAAACCTAAATGACGCAGGCCTCGAGCTGCCACCAGGACCTCGACTTCAGCTTTTGGAGTGAGTCCTAATACCAGGGATGAAGACGATGATGAGGGAGAGTACCATTTGGTACAAAGAACGAGGTATAGCACTGAAGTCTCGCATGTATCTCGATCGGTGGCTGGTGAATTGGGGACGGCTAATTCAGATCGATCTCGTGTCATAAAGACCCTCGAGGAGAGTGTGAATGCGGTCCCTGAACCCTTGACGGGATGTGGTGCAGTTCCCTCTAGGGAGACCGTTGTTACTGGTCTCAGAGGGTATGGGCCCGAAGCTTTTTGGTGGGAGGGGCAAGAGTTTCCCCTTGGTGACATCGATTCCCTGGGTGGCCTTAATTTGGGCCCTCAGTTCTCGTCGGGGGAGTTAAGGGACACTCAGGACCCGAATACCGCCAACGCGGGGGTTAAAGAGGGAGGTGCGCTTGGAAACTTCCTTGATGATGTTGACGATGCCAACAAGGACTTGATCTTGATGTTCCTAGTGACATCGAGGAAACGGAGAAGTTCTAACGGCAGGTGATAGCTATTTATGTATACTTTTTAAGTCTCAAGCATTTTTCCTTATTTTTCTGACTCTTCTGTTTTGCCTTAGTATAAGGAAATGTATGATCACGCCCTCTCTAGGCTTTGAGAGGAGCTTTCATGCCGCGAAAAGGAGCTCGAGAAGATCACCTTGGGACTGCAGGAGTTGGAGGCCTCCTCTGCCCCAAATGAAAAGGAGTTAAGCAAGCTTGCGGCGGCTTTGGAAGTGAGTGCTTTGAGAAAAGGCTGATCTTGCTGGGCAGGTATTTTGTTATTCGTAAATCCGTCCATCGTTCTCATAATTCGATATTTACTGACTTATCTTTTCCTTCACAGACCAAGCAGAAGAATGTGGAGATCCTCGAGTTGAGGAAGCGAAACAAGGTAGTGACCTTGAAATCGGCATCGACCTAGGGTCTTCTCCATAATGCTCAAAAAGAGATTGTTGTGAAATATGCGGCGAAGTCCGAGGTCGAAGAAAAAGTTGCTACTTATCTGAAGGATGCTGCCACAGCGAATCACATAACCCAAAATATATTGGTGGAGGCTGAGTAAAAACTGATTCGGACTGTCACTCACACCAGTGCAAAGGCGAAGAGGCAAGTCTTAGAGGTAGCCAATGTAAAGGTGACGATCTCGCAGCTGAGATCGAGGAGGTACGAGGGTCGGAGGAAGAATCGCTAGCTCTTAGTCGCTTTGGTGAAGGTCCCGGAGAGGGTTCAGAGGGCAGTGGCGATGAAGAGTATGCATGCGTCGCCTTTGTTTTTCTTCTTCCTTTATGCGTATGTACTCCCAGGGAGATAAATCTTGCAAAGACGCCCCTTGTAAATATATTTTTTGGCAATGTAAGAGATTTTTTTTTCTTCAAATCTTTCTATTCCTTATTGTTGATACCCAATTTTTTCCTATATATATTTTCATGCAGAATACCTTCAAAATGGCATATGTATGCATATATAAGTATATCCAAGTGTTTCTTTATTTTTCCTTAATTTTAAAAGATTTTTAAATCAATTTATTCCCCTATTTTTATCCATAAAAATCCAATAATTACTTCTAAAATTATTATTTTTGATGATTCATTTGTTGAACTTTTATGTTTATGCTAAAACATGGCTATGGTAATTTTTACAGTTTCATTTAGTATTTTTTAAAGCTAATTACACATAATTACAATATTATCCATTTTTAGGTTTAAATTGGTCATGTTTATAAAATGGGATCCTATATTTTTAAACTGTTAATTATATATTATAAATTCAGAAATTAATTTATTATTTTTATAATTCAAATAGGGAAAATTGGCTATTTAAATGATAGCCCAATTTCATTTCAATTACAGCCCAATTCTGGCCCCAATTGAACCCAATTTCAATTTAATCCGACCCAAACCCAGTTTCAGTAAACCACCCACTTACCCATTTTAATCTATGTCGTTGATCATTCAGATCAACGGCCAATAATACCCTTATCTTAATTAATTCCAAACAACCCCCCCAAACCCTTTCATTTGTTACCATACGCCGCCTCTGAATCCCTCCTCTCCCAAATCCTCTCTACAATACCCTCAAACCCTAGCCGCCACCACCCTAATCCACCCTGATCCATGGCCTTCCGAGGTCATCTGAGACCTATGCTAGCCTTTCATGGCTTCTACGTGTTTGTCTTTGTGGTGTCATGACCAAACTTCAAAGGGATTTGGTCCGGTCTTTCCTCGATGACCCTTCTCCAGTCATTCCTGACCTTTCTCCGGCCAGCCATGGCCATTCGAGCCAGACCTTTGACTCTCCTATTTAGATCGGTAACTTTCAAGGCCTTTCTCGTTATTTTTGGGTTCTTCTGAAACCCTAATCTCTAAGACCTTTTCGACTTCTTTCAGATCTACCTTAGATCCATGCTTGCCATGAGCTTTAATGCATCTTCTCGAAGCTTCTTTAACTTTGCTTTCAAAATGACTTTTCTTCTTTTCCAATTAGGGTTCTTCTTTTAAATTATTTGAAACCTCTTCTCTGATTTTAACATGTTTATGATTTTTCTATGTTTTTCTCATGTCATTCTCCTATCTGAGTTTAGCATGTCGAAAGCCCTAATTTCTTTGGGGTTCATTCGAGTTTCTGAGACTGTTTGCTAGTATCTGTTTTATTTATTTGTTTATCATCTTTAAACTTGATTGTTTTTAAAACCCTACTTTCTTTTGGGGTCATTCGAGTTCTTAAACTGTGCTCTAGTATTTGTTATATTTATTTATTTATCATCTTTTAAGTTTGACTATTGTTGAAGAAAACCTATGTCTTTGGGTTTGAACCTGTTCGTTTGAATACCTGACTCGATTTGAAGTTCCTTATTTCAGAATCTCTTTCTTTATGTGATTTCTTTGATTCTAGGTTTTTACTATCTTTAAAATTAGACTATGCTTGAAACCCTAACTTTTCAGAAGGGTTTTCTCATCTGTTACTGTGAGACCCTTTGCATGCTTCTGATATATTTTTTTTCTTCACTGTTGATTCAATGTGGCTTGACCTACTGGACTATCATGCTTTGAATGTTTGCTATCTACTGAACTTTGTGCTACTATTGCATGTTATCTGTCTTGCCAATAGGTTTGGCCTCGTATGTCTATTGTTTGTGCACTTTATTTATATGCTGAGGTTCCTTCTTTGATAGATCTTCAATCTTGGGACTGATTTCAAACTTTTCTTTTGTGAACTCTGATTTCACTCGCCTGTTAAAGTTAATTGATTCATGTCCTTATTTTGCCTTGCTGAATCTTTTTCCCAAAATAAGTGTATTTCTGTACTTAGACTCGAATGCTTACTTAATATTTTACTACATCTTTTATGGCAATAATCAGTCTGCCTACAAACTGATTTTCTTTCCTTATTTTGAATCTGTTAGCCTCGTTAAACACGTGATTCCTCAATTAAAGGGGAATCACTTGGTTAATTGATTCTGACTGTTGATCATTTCCGTATTTGTACTGAAATTTACTTATTACCTTATTTCTCACATGTTTTCAAAAGGCTATAAATACCCTGCACCCCTCTTCTTTCAAAGACACGAACACAAGGAATAAAATACTTGAGTTCAGAACACACACTCTACTAAAAATCTCTCTCTCTTTTCTTTGTTGCTACTTGTGTTGTTGCCTTACCTAGCCAGCTGAAAGCTAAGGCTAGGTTGTGGGAAGCTTGCTTACTTTTTTTCTTTCTGCATTTGCCTCTTTACTGGTATGTTCTAACTAATTTTCAGCATCAACAACAACATGTTTCTTTAATGCTTCCTTCACTCTTGCTTGCTTCCTGCTTGTGTTTAATTAAGTTCCATTACTAAACATGTTGTAGCCTGCCCTTTTCTATTCTAAATTAATGATGTCTCATGTATGAACTCTGTCAACCACTTATAAGTCCTAAACCTCCATATCTCCCATGTGTTTGGTATCTTTGGTTGGTTTGGGGCATGACAACATTCAATATTGCTGTGCATGATCCAAACCTGATTCCTGCCTAAGGATATATGCTTCTTGCAATGTATTCCCAAACCCCTGACCCCTTTTGTATGAAAATATTAATTTTGTGCTTTATTATACTGTTGTCCCATCACCCCTTTACCCCTCTCTATTCTCCACTCAATTTTAAATCTCTATTCCTGCACTTCCACCATATTTTTAGACTTAAGTTCTGCCCCTCTTGTGTAAGACTTGCCTTGGGACCCATGAGCTCCCTTTGAACTTGGACATATAAGGGCTGGCCCTTCCACACTGCACTCATCCCTATCTGGTTCTGTAAGCTTGGATGTAAGCACTGTCCGGGGTCCTTTGAGACCCTTAGAGAACTCTGACAGACTAGGTCTGAGAAAGGCTTTGAATCAATGGCAACTGCAATGATTAATTATGTAAATCAGACAGGAAGTCAAGAATCAGGCTTCCTCTGGTTGTCACTTCTTTTGTTTTATATTTTGATGTAATTCTTTATTTTCGGTTTGTAATAATTTGTAATAAACACTCGAGGCTGGCTAGTGGAAAAGGACTGGGTAATTATGCATGCTCAAGGGTAGAAAACATGTCTATAGGACTTGCGTCCTACATGTTCAATTCTGTATTTTAGAAAACTTGCCTATAGGACTGGTTTTAAATCCTGCATGTTCAATTTTCCATGTAAACAGCATGCCTATAGGATTTATTATAAAATTTGCATGTTTGACTCTACATCTAGATAACCTGCCTATAGGACTTATTTAAAATTCTGCATGTTTGTTACCACTTAGACACCATGCTCTAGGATCTAAACGGCTATAAGCAGATATCATGTTCATAATGTATAAAAATCATGCCTATAGGAATTTTCAAGTAAAATCCTGCCTGTTTCCACTCCACGTTCAAATAGATATCATGACTATAGGGGTTAAAATCAGCATTTAGATATCATGCCTATAGGGGTCAAAATCATTCAACTAGATATCATGCCTATAGGGATTAAAATCAGCAATATTAGATATCATGTCTATAGGAATTAAAATTAGCAATAGTGGGTACCATCGTCTGCAGAATCTGAAACTAGTCTAATTTAAAATTCGTTTTATTCTGAACCAGTTTTTAAGTAGCCTAATCATGCCTATAGGATCTCAAATTGCTCGTTTTAAATTTGTTACTGCTTTGCCACACTCTGAACCAGTAATAGATACCATGTTCATAAGATCTCTCCCCAAACACTTAGGCAAACCTTAGGTAATAATAACAAATAAAACTGAGCCCGCTTTCTGTCAACTAGTAATTACTACAACCAGCAGGCAGGCCTGATTCAGACTTCTTATCTGCGTTACGTAATAAATTTCTCTGCTTCAAAAACTTAAAATCCCCTTGCCTTAGTATTTTAGATTCAGACCTTGATTGTTGTTTGAGTCATTATATTTGATTGCTTTGTTTGGGGAGGTATACATGAGCCTTCAGTGTTTTGTGTGCTTCCCCTTTTCAATGTGAAGTCCTATGTGTTTTGTATGTCGCCTTAGCTTTTTCTCCTTTGAAACTTCAAAGTCAGCCTAATCTCCCTCCCCTTTAGGAATAGTAGTCCTAAGTGTCTCCGGGACCGATAGGAATAGGACGGGTAATAGCATGCAGTAGTGGTTGAGACAAATCCGCGCTTTAGTACCTTAACGGGGTAGGAAGGGTAGATATGAATATGATAACCGGTGCGCTAATACCACGTGTAGCCCCTCTTTTGAGGAATGATTATCGGGTATTGCATTGATGTGATCCATATTACAAACAAACCTAGGACCTCCCCATCCTCTTTCCTTTTCTTTAAATATTCTTACAGAATTGTAACTTCCTTTCAAAATCAGTCTTAATGTTTGCTTTTTCAAACTCTGTTTTACTTTCAAACGTTTGTGTATTAAAATCCCCTCTTATTTGAGCCTTATTTGTTTATATGTTAATTGCACCAAATTCACAAAGAACTATCTGGCTGGGAACCACACTAGTGGATCCTGAGGGGTGCATAACACCTTCCCCTTAGGATAATTTCAAGTCCTTACCCTATCTCTGGTTATCAAGCAAACTTAGAAGTGAACCTTGTAGGTGTCCTAATGCACCATAAATCATTAGTTGGCGACTCTTCAAATGCAAAACCCAATTTCCAAAAGGCACGAGTTTCCCTATACAAAAAATGTCATAAACCCGATCTCTCGATGTATAGAGGGAAAAATGGGGTGCGAAAGCATGGCGACTCTGCTGGAGATATTAGGCTTTTACCATTTCAGATTGTTCTTGTGAATTTGTACCTTCCCTTTATATACAATTACTTGTTTAAATTCCTTTAAGCATTTAATTTCTTTTACAAGGCAAAACTGACTTATCTTTTTCATTTTTTTTCTTTATTGCTGCTTTAAATTATAAAATGCTGTATTTATTGCTTCCTTAACATGCAAATACGTGAAAACATGCTTTTTAATTATTGCATAATCATGCTCAACATCATATTCCACTCGTGCCAAAAAATACCGTAGCAACGCTTATAATGAGTGGTTGCGCCCTTCCTATGTTATCACCCCTAAATTAGAAAAGGCATATTTGCGGTAAAACCAATCGGCCAACGGTGTAGTCAACGGTTCCGTGCCTTCCCCTTTGAGTTGTCCGCTCAAGGGTACCAGTCTAAAACCCCATAAAAACCTTACTATGTTCAAACTGTGCATGTATCTTGGTCAAACCTAGTCGGGTCAGTTATGTTGTCCACATAATGATCCTTTAAGATAGCCTTGTCCAAAGTCCACTGGGTTTCCCTAAACCCAAATGGATATCACCACGTTTTGTGCATTTATTTGGAGAACAAAAATGCGCCATGCTAATTATTGGTATCAAATAGTCGAGTTTGGTGGAGGTAAGGGCCTAACCTTATTTACCTTGCAGAAATATGAGGCATGAAGTCCCTAGATTTGGCATGGTCACCAACATCCATCCAAGGTTGCTAAACTGGTGGAAAGATCTTCACTCTAGTGACCAAACGCTCGTCCGAAAATATATGGGAAATCCACCATCCCTTCTGGAGATCCAACCTATAAACAAGATCATAGAAGCTGCTACACTGTTTTGGGATTGTGAAAGGGTTGTATTCCATTTTTGGGATATTGAAATGATACCCCTATTAGAAGAGATAAGAGGATTAGCCGATCTAGTCTGGAGACTTCGGGTCTGCTGATGCTTGAGAACCGTAAAGGCAGGGGTTTCCTCAAAATGATGGGTTCAAAGAAGAATCCAGAGTTGACATGTTTGAAAGAATCTTACATCCCTTTTGACTATCTATATGAAAGGTACGGTCTTAGCAAGTCCTTCCGCATCTACCCTGACGAGTTTGCCATTAGATCCTTGGGGCACATTCATCAAAGGGCTTTCGTATTTATGTTTTATTTCCTGGGGTTGATCGTGTTTCCAACAAAGAAAGCAAGGATCCACACTAGACTAGCCATGGTAACTAAGACCCTAGTGGAAGGTATCGGTGGGCAACCATTCAGCATCATGCCCATGATCATTGCGGACATATACCGAGCCTTGGAGAAGTGTCAACAAGGTGCAAAACACTTCGAAGGCTGCAATTTATTACTTCAACTTTGGCTTATGGAGCATCTCCAAAAGGGTGAATACCGACAAGAGATTTAATGAAGGGAATAGGATGATCACATCGCTTTCCATCATCAAAAGCAAATGAATTACATGCCCAATATGTTCTCTCATCCAGAAGATGCCAAAGGATGGGTAGAACTATTTGATAACCTAACCGAAGAACAGGTCCAGTGGATGTTCGAGTTGTTTCTCACTGAGGAATTCATCACCCGATCCAGAAATGCGCCTTTTCTGATACAGATCGGTTTGAGGGAACATATCCTTACGTCCCTCTCCGAGTTATGAGACAAGCCGGTAGAAAGCAAGTTATACCCAGGGTCGACAAGGTGAGTCATTTTCGAGCTGACTTCCAGGATGATGATAGTCCTTACAAATGCCAAGCTCAGCATATATGGCATTGAAAGATCATAATGGGGAGAGATACCATCGATCCAGACAGATATCATGCTGGCTACGCTCTTTTCTACTCAGGGTGGTTGGAGGACAATCAAGACGGTCTGGGCTAGCCAAGGTTTGCCCGAGGTCACAGAATCATAGGTGAAAGGGCTGAGACACAAGTCAAATATAATCAACTGCGCAAAAGGATCCAAGAGTACAAAAGCGAGCACCGCACAATACAAGAGTCCAACCAGAAGCTGATTGAGGAATAGAAGGACATTGCTGTCAGTGCCAACAAACGATTGGGATACTTGGAGCGAGGCATAGTGGAGTTGGAGAGAAAGTTTCTCAAAAGGGTCAAAGATTTCCAAAATGCTGAAGGAACCGAAGGTGGACACCTATCCAGGGCCTACCTATTGCTGGGACTTTGCAAGTTGGGAAAGCTGTTCGACAGAGCCAGAGATGTCGAATCTGGGGAAGATCCTTCTGGGACCAAGTAGATAGGAATTTTTCTTTTCGCTTTATAAACTGTAATAAGGCCAAGTGATTTCCATTTCCTGTTTATTTAGTGTCATTTGGGATTCTTCTATTTTTTGTCAATAAATAAGGCATTTAGCATTCTAAGTTCTCCAAATCAATTTGTCGCTAGGCCTAGCTCGGACACAACGAGGCTCCCAAATTAGGACACGCTTTATATTCCTACATTATGTTTTTAAATATTGCAACATTTTTTTATGATCCTCACTAACTTGGTTACCTTTTTGTTTTATTTTTGATATTCCCTTCCCCAAAGGTTAGTTCGTGTACTCTGGCAACATCATCCTATTCCAGAGATCCAAGGGCCCTCCACCCACTCCTCCTCTAAGTCCTGTTAAGAACAAGAACAAGGGCAAAATGGAAGATTTGAACATCAGAAAGGAAAACACAATAGCAGAGGCCATTGATGGCCATAGTATTCGGGTTCCCAATGAAAATGTGTCACAACTCGAGCAAAAATTGTTGAAGTTTCAAGAAGAGCTTGATCAGGTTCGGAATTTGGCTACCTATCCTTCTCCCTCAGCACCCCAGACATCATCTTCCCCAACGGCCAAAATCCCACACCTTCACAAAAGCAACCAAATCATCCCACAGTTCCAACAAAGAACCAACGCAACACTTGTCACACTCCAAACAACAATCCATTACTCATTCCCGAACTACAAAACTTCGCAAATGACCATTTCCACACCCACACACGCGGCCACCACAACAATCACATTTACGTGGATTCTGTGCCACTCTCCACCCAACCTACATCTTGTACCCCTGAGTCCTAGAAAAAGGATACACTCATCAAAAACTTGGCTGAAGAGCTTAAGAAACTAACTAGCCGAATCCAAGGCATCGCAGGAAGTAAAGGTATCGAAGGGTTGAAGATCTCTATATACAACCAGATGTTGAACTGCCAGAGGGGTACAAACCTCCCAAGTTTGAGATGTTTGACGGTACAGGTAATCCAAAGGTCCATCTGAGAACATATTACCACAAGCTGGTCGGGGTTGGAAAGGACGAAAGGATCCGTATGAAACTATTCATGAGGAATCTGAATGGAGATGCACTATCCTGGTACATCAGCCATGATCCTAAGAAGTGGTCAAGTTGGGTAGGTATGGCCTCTGATTTCATGGACAGGTTCAGGTTTAACACAGAAAATGGGCCGGATGTATTCTACATTCAGAATCTGAAGAAGAAGCCCACAGAAATGTTATGCTACTCGCTGGAAGTCAGAAGCTGCTAAGGTCAGACCTGCCTTAGAGGAGGAACATATGAACAAATTCTCTGTCCGGGCTCAGGACCCGCAGTATTATGAGCGGCTAATGATGATTGAAAATCATAAGTTTTCTGACATCATCAAGTTGGGCGAACGAATTGAAGAAGGTATCAAAAGCGGCACGATGACAAACTTCGAGGCCTTGCAAGCCATAAATAAGGCCTTGCAGTCTGGTGATGTGTCTAAGAAGAGAGACGTGGGGGCCGTTACAGGTGTTCATGGGTCGGTTAGGGTCGGTTTTTCCCTAAAAAGAAACCAAACCAAGCAAGTCGATTTTTCAAATATTAGAACCAAACCAAACCAATTAAATCGGTTTTTTTCAATTCGATTTATGTCGGTTTTTTTGGTTATTTCGGTTATTTGTTGATTTTTTCTTAAATATAAGATATACACTATTAAACACATATTCCAGCGACCACATTTTTAACGTAACACTATAAAATCAATTGTCCTTTGAGAAATTTATTATTTATCAAGATATATTGATGATAATTGAATCAAACAGTGATAAATAATTTAAGGACTCAATAAAAAATATGTTATTTTTAACACAAAATGAATTCTTACACTAAACAAAAGAAAACTACCAATCAAACTAGAATGTAAAGGTAAATAGCTATATTAAAAGAGCAAGCTATTAACATTTACCATAAATGTTTTGAAACTTTGTATAACAATATACATATATATAGGTGTAATAATAAATTTGAAATAGCTACTCCTATAGCTGGTTTGGTTTATTTTTTTTTTATTAAAACCAAAACCAAACCAAATTTGATCGATTTTTAAAATTCAAAAACAAAACCAAACCAAACCAAAAAGTATCAGTTTTTTTTTGGTCGGTTTGGTTTGGTTTTCGGTTTGGTTCGGTTTTTTAGGTTTTTATGAACACCCCTAGGGGCCGTAATGGTTGCACAAAGGACCAAGTCTCCCCTCACATACTAAAACTACCCTCTACCTCTACTTACATATCAATTAGCTCCAAACTACCAAGCACCCTCCTACCAAGTCCCAGCCCCAACTTATCAGTCACCTCCACCTCCCACATATCATCCCACCTCGCCCAGATGTTCCCAAACCGCACATGTCTATGAAACTTACCACGCCCAACCATCTCATTACCAATCACCCCCCCTCCCCGCACACCAAAATTTCTCTATGCCCCGACCTAATTTTGATCGGATACCTCCAAAGCAATACACAACCATCGCCGAACCTATTGATCAGCTATATGAGAGACTCAAAGTCGTCGGTTATGTCACCCCCATCCCTGCTACAACCCTTGAGAATCCTTCTCAGTGGGTTAACCCAAACAAATCTTGTGCATACCACTCGGCATGAAGGGACACACCATTGACGAATGCCGCTCCTTAAAAGACAAGATACAGTCCCTAATTGATAACTAGGTCATTATAGCAAAGGAAGCCTCTTCGAATGTCCGCAACAACCCCTTACCAAATCATAAGGGTGGGGGTTTTCACATGATTAAAATAGAGGATGATTGGGATCCCGAGGGATCCATCAGATTGATCGCGGAAGGCGATGATCCAAAGAAGCCAACAGTTACTCTCAACCCCATCATAGTCCAAATTCAACTGTCCAAGGTCACTGAGGTAGATATGTTTATCCTCTTGTGTTTTAGGCAGCGCCATCAACAAAAACACCGGCACCGTTTGAGGTTACAGTTTTACCACCCAAAGAACATGTCCCATTCAAAGTAAAGGTGGCCACACCGATTCTAATGACAATGACCACCATGCCATCATTCCATGCAAAAGCTATTCCTTAGGATTATACGGCCGAGGCTAGGAGGAAAGGCAAAGTCTGGTTCGAAGAGACTATTGCAGCACAGGGTATGACAAGGACTGGAAGAGTCTATACCTCGGAACACTTAGCTGAGTCAAGCAAGCAAGCCTTCAATCGACCACTCATCATTGAAACAGGTCCGGATGAACTTTGGAGGAAGATACAGACCAAGGAGTATTCGGTCATCGACCAGCTAAACAAAACACCAGCACAGATATCTATCCTCTCATTGCTGTTGAATTCCAAGACACACAAAAATGCTCTATTAAAGGTGTTGAGTGAGGCATACGTGCCAAGTAACATCACTGGCGGAGAAATAGCCAATATGTTGGGATAGGTATTAGAAAGCCATAAAATCACCTTCTATGAAGACGAGCTACCGCCTAAAGGGTTGGGTCACAACAAAGCCTTGCATATCACCGTGCAATGCGAAGACTACTTCATCACTAGGATCCTAATCGATGGGGGTTCCAGCCTTAATATATGTCTATTGATAACACTCAAGAAGTTGGGAAAGGGACTGCACGAGATAAAAGAAGGAGCAATCAACGTGAAGGCTTTCGACGGGTCTCAAAGATCCACCATCGGTGAGATTAGCCTATGTCTGCAGATGGGACCAACCTGGTTTGAGGTTGACTTTAAAGTGATAGATTTGCCAGCATCCTACAACCTGCTGCTAGGGTGTCCCTGGATTCATGCTGCGAGGGATGTAGCTTTAACACTGCATCATGCCGTAAAATTTAAGTGGAATCACCAAGAAGTGATCATTCACAGTGACGGCAACAATCCTATATACAGTCGTTAGACCATTCCGGCGATAGGGGAAGAAGAAAGCTAGGTAGAGAGACCTACCACCACATCGAGTGAGTCAATGCTGTCGACAAAGATAAATGGCGGGACAACAAGATCGAGAGTATATTGAGTTGGAATTGGTACAAACCTGGCAAGGGGCTCAGCAAGAACCTCTAAGGGATTGCTAAATCCATAAAGCTCAAGAAACACTAAACTACTTTCGGTCTGGGATACGAATACACATGGGAAGAATTCAACAACTGGTCGCCACCACGGCGCGGTCCTTACAATCCACTAGAACAACCAATACTACCTTTGGAGCGGACTTTCCAATAGGCTAACATTGTTTATGGTACAGACGAAGAAGAAGAACTCGTTGCAGTAAAGAACTTGTTCCTAGAAGACAATGACATGGACTGCTGTGTTATTCTCGAGGAGGAGGGGGAGGAAGGTCCTTCCATACAAGTTATGAGTAGAGGAGCATACCTCAACAATTAGACCATCAGGACCACCAGAGCCCGGCGAGCCTCGGGGTAGCAAGGCTAAAACAAGCATCATGCACTGTTTTTATTTTTACTAGATGATTTTTCTTTTTTGCATTTTGATTTTCACAATAAGATCTTCAATGTTCAAAACAGTTATGGAATTTATCAAAGCATTTCGATCTTTCTTATGAATCAACACTCATTATTATTTTTCTCTCATTACTTCACTTACACAACATTACTATTACTTATCTTGATGAACCAATGACTGTGACATGCAATGAGACAATGCAACAAATGGACATTGATTCAGAAGAAGATGACATACCAGAGGAGATTTTCAAAGAAGTTGAGAACTTTGGGAACAAACCTAAGTCCAACCTGGATGAGACAAAAATTGTTAATCTGGGAGATGCAGAAAACATCAAGGAAACACGGATCAATGTTCACTTGTCGCCATCATAAAATAAGGAATACATCGAATTTCTAAAGGAATGTGAGGACATATTCGCCTGGTCGTATAATGACGCGATTGGTCTAAGTACATCTATTGTGGCCCATAAATTGCCAACTGATCTGATATGTCCACCGGTAAAGCAGAAGCTCAGGAAGTTCAAGCCAGACATGAGTTTGAAAATCAAAGAAGAAGTCGCTAAGCAAGTCAAAGCTAAGGTTCTCAGGGTAGTAGAATATTCGACATGGTTATCCAACATTGTACCAGTACCAAAGAAGGACAGGAAGGTAAGAGTCTGTGTCAACTACCGGGATCTCAACCACGCCAGTCTAAAAGATGACTTCCCCTTGCCAAATATACACATCCTGATCGATAATTGCGCCAAGCACGAGCTACAGTCATTCGTAGATTGCTTCGCCGATTATCATCAAATCGGGATGGGAGAGGAAGATGCTGAGAAAACGGCTTTCATTATGCCATGGGGAATGTATTGCTACAAAATGATGCCGTTTGACCTGAAGAATGTAGGGGCCACCTACATGAGGCCATGACTACCATTTTTCACGATATGATATACAAAGAAATTGAGGTATATGTAGATGATGTCATCGTCAAGTCCAAGAAGTTCGTCAATGTCACGACCCCAACCTCGGTCGTGATGGCGCCCAACATCGAATGCTAGGCAAGCCCGACCATATAACACTCACCACTCAATCACACAACCAATTTTCCAATTTATAGCATTAGATTATCAGATCATATAGTTCTAAACAGTGATTATAGACAGAAGTGGTACGAAAATCACAACAACTGCCAATAAAACTCCCAAAGACCTGGGGTCATGAGTCTAGAGCCTCTAAGATAACAAAATAATACATCCTCAATAATACTGCTGTTCTAAAATACAGAAATAATAAAGGGATAGGAGAGGAGTCGGGTCCTGCGAACGTCAGGCAGCTACCTCGACAACTCCGAAGAAACTCTGAAGCAGCGAATAGCTCAACTATGCTCAACTTCCAACTCAGTGGTAATAAGAGTAAATAATAACTGAGCGGTAATGTGACGACCCAAAGGGTCATCACCGTATTTCTCCCTTTCTTCGCGCTTTCGAGGCCTTGGAAACCTCGCTGATGGTTACCTCAATTTGCGTGCGCAGTTCGGGCGCAAAGCCAAAATTTTTTTATGTTAAAATATGTGAATTATGTGAGAAATTTGAAGAATTTTGGTATTAATATTGATATAGTTGACTTTGGTCAACATTTTTGGTAAACGGACTCGGATCTGTGATTTGACGGTTCCGGAAGGTCCGTAGAAAAATATGGGACTCGGCATGTGCCCGGAGTCAAAATTCGAGGTCCACAACCCCGGTAAAAGAATTTTTCTGTTAAATTATTTTTTGAAATTATTAAGGAAAAATAAAAATGAAAATAAGTTAGAAAATATAGGTATCGGGCTCGTATTTTGGTTCCGACACCCGGTACAGGCCTTAAATATGTGTTAAGCTCTTTCTGTGAAATTTGGTCGAAATCGGACGTCGTTTGACGTGTTTCGGACTATGAGTTCCAAGTTTGAAGGTTTAAGAACTTTGAAATGAAAATCATGAGTTTTGAGGCTCGATTATATGTAAATGATGTTATTTTGGCGATTTGATCGTGCGAGTAAGTCCGTAGGATGTTTTTGAGGTTGTTTGCATATTTGGTTTGGAGCCCCGAGGGCTCGGACGAGTTTTGGATAGGTGTCGGATTGCATTTTCTCATAGTTGAAAATCTGTTGTGCTTCAGTTCTGCAGGCTTTGCAATTGCGAAGCCAGCACTCGCAAATGCGAGCTTGCAATTGCGAGCTTTCTATCGCAAATGCAATCTTTCACCTGGGAAGCATCTTTCGCAAATGCGATACCAGCCCTCAAACCCCAGTCTTCGCAAATGCGAAGAACCGTCTGCAAATGCGAACAATAGTTCGCAAATGTGAGTTTCCAGTGTCCTTCAGAGTTCGCAAATGCGAACTCGACTTTGCAATTCCCACATTTGGTCGGGGTTCGCAATTGCGAACCCCAGTTCGCAAATACGACATCAGAGACCTGCATATTCATACTCAGACGATTTTGAAGCTTCATTTTTTATATTTTCAAAACCCAAACACCCGTTGGCGATTTTTCACGATCTCCCTCTTCTCCAAATCATTTGTAAGTCAACTTTTACTTAATTTCTTCAATCTTTAACATCATTTATCATGTTTTCATCTTAAAATCAAGGTTTTTCATGGGTAAAAATGGGAATTTTAGGTAGAACCTAGGTTTTCTTAAAATTGGGGATTTGGACCTCAATTTGAGGTCCGATTTCAAAACAAATCATAGATATGAACTCGTGGGGTAACGGGTGACCTGGTTTGGTTTGAACTTCAAGTTTTGACCACGTGGGCCCGGGGGCGTTTTGGGAATTTTTGAGTAAAACTTTGGGAAAAATCATTTTATGCATTCAAGTTGATTTAACTAGCATTTGTTGATACATTTGAGTAATTTATGACTAGATTCGAGCGGATTTGCGGCGAATTTGAGGAGTAAAGCTATTCTAAAGGCGTGAGTTGAGTTGGAGCTTTCGAGGTAAGTATTTGTTCTAACTTTGGCTTGAGGGATTAGGACTAGGATGTTAATTGCTATTTGCTAAATGTGGAGTACGGTGTATAGGCATGGTGACGGTTATCTATGCACCGGAGTCTAGCATGACCGTGGGTCTTATATGTGTTGGATTCGGATTTAATAATACAACTGCATTGCTTGGGTTGAAGTGTATCATATATTGTGATTGGTTTGGCTTATTGGAGCATTTGGCTCGGACTAGAAATTGTTATCCAGGAAATAGGTGATGAAAAGTGAAATGTGTAGCGATTGGCCCCTTGCCGGGACGTAAGTAATTATTGTATTCTCCCTTGCCAGGATGTTTGAATTGATAATTGAATTCCCTTGCCGGGACTTTCTATTGATTGTTGTTACTCCCCTCGCACTTGAGTTGCGGTCATTGTCTGGGCGAGTTCTTGATATTAAATGTTGAGGATCGGATTGCACGTCGTAACAGTATTAATTATTGATGAATATTAAGGATCGGGTTGTGCGCCGCAACGGTATTGATTGTTGAGGATCAGGTTGCACACCGCAACGGTGATATCTGTGGAGGATCGGGTTGCACGCCGCAACGGAGTATAGACTGTGTGTATTGTGTTCGTATG